>JAZKJV010004338.1:600000-815105 GCA_037367405.1 Ottelia alismoides | reverse complement strand
TCAGTTCCGCCCACAACATCTGAACTTGCGGCACTCAATTCTGCATTCTGGCTCAGCATCTGATCTGGTGGCATCAGCACCACCTCCTGTATCTGGTGAAGTGACGGCCTCAGTATCGCCAGCTGGATCACCATCCTTGGTGGTGTCAACACCACCGTCATCATCATCATCACGAGCGGCATCAACACCGCTCATCCTCCTCGACTAGCGCTCCTGAAGCTGCATGGGGTCGTCGCTCAGACGAGGCACCGTCGACTGGCATCCTACCGCTCCTAAGTGTAATCACATCAAAAGTGTATGCAGTAATATCACCAAGTGAATCACTAGGAGTGGTAACCTCTGTAAACTCTACCTGCTCAGATTTCCTTGAGGTTGTTCAGGTTCGGCTCAATCTGGGCAGGTATGGCAGCCTTTCCCTTCACGATCTCTCTCATCTCCTGTCAGAACTCGTCCATCTCTCGTCGGAAGGTAGCCTGCTGCTCAGAGATTGAGGTGGGCTAGATCATCTAAGGCTGGGTTCTCATAGGCGGGCCCAGAGAACACGACGGAGACCTCTCTGGAAGTGAGGTTGTTGTTGTTGATGAGAGGGATACTGCTGCTGAGACTGATACTATTGAGGCTGGATGTTGCTGCCTCCATGACTATCCCTGCAGATAGGGACGAGGACCTGGCTGCTGGTAATGGGGCTGAGGATGTGGCTGTGACTGTGGGAACTGGGGTTGTTGGTGCTGCTCTCGCTGCTGGCCATACTGGCCACCCTGAACTGGAGGTTGCTATTGAGAACTGGTACCTCTGGTCGAACAATGGAATCCGGATGGTCTCGTCGAATCCCAGGTTGAGGTCGGTCATACCAAATCCCGTTGACGTCCATCAACGGCTCCTGCTAGTAAGTGGGTGGGGGGAATACTACCAGGGACTGGTTCAGCTGATACACCACCGTCTGGCTATCCTGAGATGGTGGTGGCTGGTCATACTGCTGCTGCTACTGCTGGAACTGCTCCGCCCGAATGTGGTGCACCTGTCGGTAGTGGGTGGAGGGTTGGGTCGAGTTGCTGCTGCCAATATCTACCCGTGACCTGAGACGGGACTGAGAAGCCATTTGTGCCTCCTGGAGACATATGATCTAGGTCTTCAGATCACTCAGCATCTGTGCCATCTGATCAATCTATGTCATGCTCTGGCACTGCTTCTTCTCTATCAACTCAATCCAGACCAACTTCTCACTGATAATCCCCATATCAGCAGTCGTCGACTCTTCCTGCGCTGCGGCTGCTGATGATGTAGATGGACCGGCATCTATGCTATCCTTTGATAGGGCACGGCCTGTGGTGTGGGCTTTTCCTGCTTGTACAATTGGGTCTGGGACATCACCATATAGTTCTCGGCCATCTCCTCGTAGATGGCCCAGACCTGATCCTCATCTTTAGCAAAGTAGGAACCCCCACAGGACGCATTGACTAGCCCCTGCAACTCTGGTGTCTGCCTGTAGAAGGAAACTCTAGACAAGATTGGGCTTGGATATATCATGATAGGGACACCGATCTGTGAGCTCCATGAAGTTATCCCATGACTCGTGAAATTGCTCGTTGGGGAGCATGGAAAAATGCTAATCAGGGCCCTGGCTGCATTCGTCCAGCCGAGTGGATAGTACTTGTTCAAGTACTCATTCCGGAGCTGTTCCCAAATGGTGACAAATCTCCCTAAGTGCTTCAGCCAGTTAGCTGCTCTGTCTGCAAGGAGAAGGGAAGGCCATCATCCTGATGGTGTCCTCGTCACGAGACGATCGTGGATAGTACTGGAGATCATCTCGAACTCCTGGAGATGAAGGTGCGGCTCCTCTGTGGAGAGTCCGTGGAAGCGGGGAAGAAGCTGAATCGTCTGAGGCGGGAGCTTGAAATCTCCCAAAAAAGGCTGGCAACACTATCCATCTATGGGTGAGAGTTGCACCAGGGTTGTGCAACTCCCTCATCGGTCGTGCAGGTGCTGGATGTGGTGGATGCTCAGGCTCTCTATCGTCGAGAATATCTCCTCCCTCCTCCTCCTACGGCTCTGTGCTGCTCTCGGTTGGCTCGTATCTGCTCTATCTCTCGGTGCATGTCCACCATGAAAGCCCCCCTGATCCCTGATCTGACGCTGCATGGTCTCTAGGGAGGCTAACAGGGTGTTATTGATGGAACCCTGATCAAGTACATACGTCTGGTTCCCGTTGGGTCCATCGGGCGCTCCTCACTGTGGCCATGGTCTCTGCAAAGGCAAAAGACCCAAACTCAGGTGCCGATAAATCAACTGGTAGTGGTAGTATCTGCTTGGGCACCTCAGGACTGGTAGAAGGGTGGTCGAAGGGAACAGGGTAGAGTCAAACTCGGGGTTCGGAGAGCGGGTCTTGGCTCTCGCGCACCAACCTAGATGAATGGGCCCGGAGTGCTAGAAAGCGGTGCAGCCTGAGGCTGCCTAAGGGACCTCCGACCCATCATCTTGATGTGGCGAGTCAAGGCGGATGAGATCTGAAAAGCAAACAAGATCGGGCAAGCAAACCCCCAATTCACTTATGCACTAAGAGCTGATGACTGTGAGGTTCGGTCTTTTATCTTGTCAATTTTATTAGGTTATAAAACAGTCTTTCAGAGCGATTAAGCGAGCTGTTGGGAATCCAACACTCCCAGGAGACTGTCCTGATCCAAGATTAGATCTTTCCCAGCCAGTACAAGTCGCAGATCGTTTACCGACTACCCGATCGACTCGCTCTGTTAAAGGATATTGCGGCCCCTTTATCGGAGATCGGACGATCCTCACTAGAGAATGACTAACCCGAGACCAGTAGTCTGAAGAAAGATCGGATGTGTCTCTAGCCTAGGGTGTGGGTCACTCTCTCGATCATCCAAACCATACAAGGAGGGGATTACTCTCCCCAAGATAAATTATTAAGTGAAGTGTCTTTTAGGTCAAGTATGCTTAAACAGTCCCAATTTTATGGTTTTTGTTTTTTAGGTATTTTTCAAATCAAACAACGCCTAACGAATTTTTTCAGTTCTCCTGATTATTTTAAGTCCAAAAACAGGGGGGAGAAAGCGAAAAAGCCGATGCGTGACTAAACACAATGATGCATGCTGAGTAAGAGATGCGTACCTGACTCCAACTCTCTACATGCAATGTGATCCGCGCATAAATTAAAAGACAGAAATAAAACCTATCTATACGATGCAAGAAGAAATCGACCTTAGATAGAAAATTTCTACTCGCGAAGAACTATAGCTAATGGGTCAACAAGAGGAGTCGGGTCTGGACTCTGATGCCGATCAGTGTCCGCCAAACGGATCCTACCAGCGCTGTATACGACCTCTAGCAGCACGTGATCCCTCAGGTGACCAAGTTAACTTTTTATTAGTGAGTTAATTAATAAGGTCCAATTAACTGATCTATAGCAATAGGAAATTAATTAGGGTTGGGCCTTAATAATTATGTCACAAGGAAGCAGAAATCCTAAGTCTAAGGGCTAAAATCTTCGAGAATTAAAATAAAATAAAGGTGATTAAAAACCAAAATCGACGAAAATCGTGGTGAGGACCCACGAGCACACTAGTGCTCGGCGAAACAGACCCCGAGATAACACCAAGTCTGTGAGTGTCTGAGTGTCTGTCATGTATTATTACAATAATAATTCAGACATAAAAACCTAAGTCTACACTAAACTACAGCTCTCCACACTCCTGCTCTTCCTCTCTCACGCTCTCCTACAGCTCGATGCAGAAACGAGCCGCCTTCAAGTCCCGTGGGTGCTTCGGCTCTCTGAAGAAAGATGCCCTCGATCGTCGGGCCCTCGCAAGAAAGTCAAAACAGAATTGTGTCAGTCCAACAATTATTATAATAATGGAAAATAAAAATAAAATAAAAGGAAAATAAATACAAAAATAAAAAGAAAACAAAAATAAAAATAAAAAGAAATACATACACTAATAAAAGCAAACAAAAACAAAAATAAAAAGAAAACAAATAAAATAAAAATAAAGAAAAGAAAAGGAAAGAAGAAAAAGAAAGCCGCAAAACGGAAAACCAACTACTAAGCCGTGCTCGCCGGCAATGGCGCCATTCTGATATGACCGCTGCTAAGCTACTCGGGTTAAGGTGTAAATCAAGGTCGTTGCGACCTGAACAACGAAGCTAAGTTAATCAAGAAAAAGAGAACCACCAAAAATAAAAATCAATCAATCAGGCAAAGATAGCGGTCTCGCTATTTTATTTTACCTGGTATAGCTACCAGGGTCGAACTCAAGGAGCACGATATGCGTAAGCTACTAAGTAGTTGGGAATCCTAAAAATAAACAGAAATAAAAGCATTTGGTTGATTTTATATTTTTCAAAATTTTTTATGATTTTTAAAATTAAGAAAAAGTATAAAAGGACTCAAAAACTCACAAACAAACAATTATTTAAGGCATCAAAAATACTCAGAAAATTCAAATAAAAATATTTTTAGGTTTTTAAAATATTCAAATGTTTTTTTAATTTTCTTGAGTTTGTTATTTTTAATTAATCTTCTAAAAATAAAATAAAGCTAAAAATACTAAACAATGTACAGCTTGAATAAAAAGGCAATTAAAAATTGTTTAAAATGCCTATAAAATTCAAGCGGTAATTTTATGATAAACTAAAAATAAAAATCTAACTACATAACCTAAAATGCATTTTTTTGAATTTTTATGAATTTTTAAAAATTTTTCTAAGGTTTTTAGTATTTTCCATTTTTTTGGTTTTTATAAATGAAAATGCAACAAAAATTGGACTGAACGTAAAATAACACAAAACAAGCAAACAATAATTTTTTTTTTTGAATTTTTTAGGGTTTTTAATATTTTTAGTATATTTTTAAAAACATACATAGGCAATTTTTGTTGTTTTTGAATTTTTAAAAATACTAAATGAAAACAAAATGCAACCAAAAATTCACAAAAATTCCTACACCATGGCAGGACCCATGTATCGAAGTTTCATGAATTTTGGACAAAATTTGCTATTTATTAAGGAAAAAACTAAACACACAGCATATATGGACCTATCTGCAATGAAAACATGTTCCTGGACAAATCAATAACATGCATAAAAGTTCCAAGGTCCTAGTTGCAATTTTCCCACGAATTCTGGCACATGTCCCAAATCAGTACGCACCGTGGTATAAATGCAAGATATGAAACTATAATTTCAAAACATAACAGAGAAGAAATCCAGGACAAGAGATGCAATTAACCCAAAATACACGTGACGAAGCACGTACGGCTACATAGGAAGGACTAAAATGTAATAAAGAAAACTGCGGGGGCTATCATGCAAAAAGTCACACTGTATAACTTTTATTTTACAAACTAAACTATAAAATAAAATAAACACACGGGTATTTGAGCAAATATAGCATCAAACGAATCGAAGAGGACAAAAAGAAAGGTAAACGACGCGTATCCACGGAATGTTAAAGAAATGTAGAAGGGCGACGTTTCGAAGCGGAGGAAAGAAGCCAATAAGATAGGACAGAGTACTGAAATGAAAGGTCAGGATAAGAAAGCGGGGCCTCACTCCCCGGGATTTCCACGCGTTTGCGAGATACAGACACCTACCGCACTCTGTAGATAGGGCTACGGGACCATAAGGAAAGCCATGCGCTCTGACTACCAGGTCCAAGGCCAGTAGAGGTTACAAGCGAAAGGTCCCGGCATCACAAAGCGGCTATTCTATCGCGATTTAGGCGCTCAGCTGTTACCCAAGCAGCTCGTGCGTCACGCGTGGGGGTGGACAGGTGGTGTGCTCTGAATGGGCGTCGAGTGAACGACTCTGGCACTAGTGGCTGTTAGATCCAACGGTCTGAAGAGGGTGCAAGCGTGGGCGTACGGGGGCCGTTAGATGTCAGATCTAACGGCCTGACAACTGTAGGCTCTTAATTGTTGTGATGGCATCTAGGCGTGGAGGTGATCCAACGGCAGAGGGAAGGCCTGGAAGAACTCTGCCTGGCCGAAGTTCACCAGAGCACCGAGGGAGATCAGCAGCTCCGATGAATGATCGGAAGATGGTAGTCGACTCGTGGGGCTCCTCCGCGTCGGGTGAACGGGTCTGATGAACTCGCGAACGGTCAGATCTCTTGGAGGGTAGTTGTGACCTGGGTGAGCTCCGACGAAGTGGGGTGAAGGCGATATGGGATGTATCCACGCACGCAAAGACTTGTAGGGTGCATCTCTAACTCAGAGGAGTGCTCCGGTCAAGGTTATTTGACTGAAACCACAGAGAAGCGGCGGTGGATGGAGGTGGGGGTTTCCGTCGAGTGATGGAGGAAACCTAGGGCCAAATCTTGGCTCGGATAGCAAAGGTTCAGATGATCAGATCACGTGAGAAGGGTGACGGTGAGCTGGGGTGTCGATCAAAGCGGATAGATGGGTGCGATGAAGCTCCGACCGGGGGGTCGGAGCTAAGCAGAGCGGCGGAGGATGGCAAATGAAAGATTGAATCGATACGTGAGCTTAAGACTCTGAGATGGATACTTGAAGGTTCTAGATCAATCCTGAGCTCCAGGGGATGCTGTCGAAGGGGGTCGTCACCTCAACCTCGCTGCGGAAGGCAGGGGAGGCTCTTCGCAGCGGAGCTCCGACCACGAGTCTCGAGCATCGGTTGCGGCGGTCTTCTCCGATCACTAAGGGCCCAATCTGATTGTTGTCACTAAGGGGAAGGGTTCTAGGGTAGCGGGGAAGTGTGTGGCGTGAACTTCCGAACTGGGGGATCGAAGGAGTGACTTTATAGCAAATCCCAAGCCGTTGAAAGAATCAGAGCATGCGTGCGAACCGAGGAAGATTCGCATCTCCCTAGGGATCCGTGAGGATCTTGGATCCCAGGGGAAGGTGCGGGCGAAGAAATCGGAGCTAAAGGATGCGAGATCCGCTCCAAAGAATTTGGAGAAATCGGGGCATGAGCCAGATCCCGAAGGAGACGGTCCGGGAGGGGTAGTTGACCGGGGTCAACAACCCTTCTGGACCAATCAAAAAAAAGCTTGGTCAAAAATATTTGTAAAATAAATTAAAAATAGAAAATGATCTCAAATTAAAAAATGTTCAAAATGAAAAATATTCCTTATTTTCTGAACTAGTTTTTTGTGATTTTCTTTATTTTTATGAAAAATAATTTAACCTATATACAGTATACTATATTATATACAGGTATAAAATACCAATGTATTTTATACAATTATTTTTATTTTCTTATTTTTCTACAAATACGTTTTATTTATTTACAACATATTATTTAGAGTATAAAATAATTTTTATTTGATTTTTATTATTTATTTACAAGTGTAAAATAAATAGGTGTATGGTACATATATACATGTATTATATACAAGGTGATAGAAAGAGAAATTTATTTTTATTTTATTTTTCTAATTTTTGTTTTATTTTTAGAAATATATACAACAGGATAGAAACAAATTTTTATTCTTATTTTGTAAAAATAAAATATATATATATACATAAAGAAGGGAGTATGGACAAGGTAGAGTGGCCCTATCTCTCTTTACTTATTTTATTTGGCGATCAGGTCCAGTTTGGACCCTCTCTTGGGTTCAGGTCACTCAATATTTATTCCAAATATTTCCTTCTTTTTCTTTTATTATTTATTCTTTTATTTTTGCACAAATACATGCTAATTATTAATTATTAACAAATCATGCTTATTGATAATTATTGTATTTAGTGATATATACATGATGCTTTGCCAAGATAAATAGCTAAAATAAAAGAATAAAGAGTGATGAATGAGGATTCATCAACGACATGGAGCGAGTGGAAGATATGGGAGAAGGTGGGAGCGAGCGAGGGTATGTCGGTTACTAACGGTACGAGGGTCGTTGGATCAAGCAATCCAACATCTAAAAACAAGGTGTGCATGAGCAGGTGCAATTGGATCTGATGATCAGATCGAAGGGCTATGAGCGAAGTAGGGTTGAACGGCTAGGATCCAATCATTCAAGTTGCGATCGCAAGGAAGGAGGTTTAGGCGGATGGCAAGGGAAGAGGCAGTCCACATGGTCAGCCCAGGGGGGCACTACATTGCCCAATTGAAAAATTATAAAAGGAAAAAATCAAAGAAAAATCAAAAAGAAAAATTACAAGCTGAGTTACAAAAGGCAAACATGAAAGTTGTAGATCTCCATAAGATCTACACGTTTCATGTTGAACAAAAAGCCAAAATAGATCATATATACAAACTATAATTTTGTAAGTACTTTTAAGGAAACACTTTGTGTTAATTCTTTTGAGATTTTTTGTATTTTAAATTTATATAAAAATCCAAAATAAATATATATGATAATTATATATTTTTGGAATTTTAAATAAGAAGAAAATAAAAGGAAATAAAAGAAAATAAAATGATGCTAATTATGTACAATGATTAGGGTTAGTTATATACAGTAGTTGGTATGTTAATATTAGTGAATTAATGCTAGATATTATTGAAAATTTTAAGCCAGGAGAATAATAATTAATAGATAATTGATGAATCCATGATTCATTAACTTTTCTGTCGCATTTTGTCTTAAAACCCTTAACAAATACATGTAAATACTCATTAATTCTCATACTTTAACAAAACCCCATTCATTTGTAAATATTCACTTTTAACCACTAAATTCATGTAAATAAATAAAGAATCAGAAAAAGAAAGAGAAAGGCATATGGAATATATGTATATATATGTAATATGACCTAAACTATAAATATAACTGTAAGGTATATTTATAGCCTAACCCCCGAGACCAAGTCGGTATGGATTGGTCGACAAACCAAAAAGTAGGGGGAGATAAGGAAAGAAAATCCAATAAAAATAATCTATCACATGTATATACATTCTTCACTATTTATAAATAAATACAAAACTTTATAGAATTTTAATTATTTCATCTTAACTTATTCTTCACCAAATCTTTCTCTTAATTATTCACAAAAATGTAAATAAAAATATAAAAATAAGTTAAAAATATTACTCTGTAAAAATGCCAAGAAATCCAGCTTACAAATTGTCAAAATCTCAACTTCCGAACATCATAACTTCCTCATACGAACTCCAATTTCACTCTACTCACCTTTAAAGTTCATAAAATAATATTATCTAATTAATGAAGGTGGTTTCACTGAATTCAGAGTCCGTTTGCAAAAAGTCGGTTTTGGGACCAAAAGACAAAGGGGTTTCTGGGCTATTTATTTTATGTAACACACCTTATTTATTATTTTCTTAATTTTATAATTTTTAAATTATTTCATGGTCCTCTAGTTTCATCATAAATTATTTCATAATTTTTAGAGATTATTTATTATTTTTATAAAATCAAATACCCTAAAATATAGGTATATTTGACCTATAGAGACACTTCCTCTATTTATTAAAATATGTAAATTAAGTCATAAAAATCCATAAAAATTCGTACAAGTCTTATTTAATACACTAATAATTAAGAAAATATAAAATTAATTTTTACTTAATTATTTATTAAATTAAAAATTCAAAACCTATTTATTAATACATATTTATTAATAAAATATTTATATTTTAAACAATACTTATTATTTATTAAAAGTAATTATACCATAATTTAGAAAATAAATATATTTAACTTTCTTGTATTTATACCTATTTAAAATAACGTAATTTACTAATTTATATTTAATTTATAATTATTTATAGCGTCTGGGCCGACCAGGTGCTGACACGTGTCAGCACCTGGAGCCTTCTTCCCCAAGAAGGACTGCCGACTTCTGTTCCAACCACCCAACTTCCACCATTTTTCCCGCTCGCATCTCGAACCTTCCGACCATCCTAAACCCTTGGATCCCTACTCCTAACAACCACCAAGCCCGCCAGCCCTTGATCTTGGCTTGGAGCCCACGAAATCCACCTATATAAGCTCCCCAAGGTCGCCATTGCAGAATATCTTCTTCCACCTTCAGCTTCTCAGCTCCAGGCTAACCGACTACCTAACTTCCCCATTCGATTCCAACCGACTCCGGAGGTGACAGCTCCACGGGAAGGGCTCGCGAGGGAGAGGATACGTCGGAGAAGAGATCCAAGGCGGAGCTTCGCCTTGCATCGCCGCCAAGCGCCGCGTACAGCTCCGGCGAGGTCGACCGTCGAGCAGCCATATTCCAGGTCATACACTTGGATTTCCATAGACCAATTCCTTCATCTTTGCAATTTTCTTTCTCGATATTGGTGCCACGATTAGCGTGGCTAATCATTGTTTTAAGTAGACTAATCATCCATCTAGTTCGCATAATCAAAACCCCCTTCAAATCGATTCAAATCCGTTTCAAATCATTCACCAAACCATCACCATCTTCACGTTTTCTGTTGCTTGGCTGGAAGTGTATGTGCTTTTCCTTAAACTTTGAGGCTTTCTATCTTAACATGTTGGCCGATTCGATTCGAATCGAGCATAGCACTTGATCGCTTGCAGGTCCAGGTTCATCGCGTATCATTCTTTAGGATCTGGACGATCTTCAACGTCATCAAGATCAACCTTGAAGTTGGAGCTCCAGAACTGAACAGAGCCATCTCCGCCGAAACCTCCATCTTCGTAGAGCTTCCGCTGCCGCTTGGAGTGCCGCCTTCGCCATCTCCACCGCGGGCGAGCTCGAGGGGTGGAGGAGCCACCCCTCTGGCCCCGCAGGCGAGCCCAAGATGCCGGAGGACAGCTGCAAAAAGTCGGAGAAGAAAGCGTCGCTGCCAGCCGCTCCAACTGCTCAAGAACGCCCGGTGCACAGTTTGCCGCCACGTGGCAGCGCGAGGATCGTCGGATCGTGCCAGCACAATCTAATCTTGGCCGTCAATAGCGAACCGGTGGAAAAATTACTTCATAAACCCAGCGAAGTCTCCAGAATTCCAACCCGCCGCCTAAGTTTTGTATAATTACATTTCGGTCCTTCCGCAGGGACCTAAGTGTAAGAATTTGTTAGTTTTCTTACAGAACAGTCCTTTTTGGACCTTTTTGAGAACATTTTAATTAGTATTTTTTGACGCTTATGCCCCTGGGCTGTAGGGGCTGTATCTTGTCCATTTGACCTCGGATTCCGACGATTCTTGAGGGGTAGTTACACAACTACCCCAGCTACATAGTATAAAGTTTTCGCGGTTTTCGACGAGTTTTTAACGTGATTTGATTTTCTCGAAAACCGCCTCGTTTTGATTTGTTTTCTTGTGCAGTTCGAGTACGCGGCTCGAACCTCGTTCACCTATATTATATAGTATCACCTATATTCTATCCACCTACTATATAATAAATAAATCTTTTGCAAAATATCCCTTTTTGAAAATTAAATAAAAATTTGAAAAGAGTAAAATCAAATAAAAATTACAAAAATAAAAACCACTAAAAAAGGCATTCTGACTTAGAGAAGAATTAAAATAAGATTACGAGAAGAGAAAAATTAGGGAATATATTCTGCCTCCTTGAGTTCGACCCAGGAATACTTGCCTGGTTAAATAAATAGTGAACGGTTCTCTGAAAGGAAACCGTAAAATTTGTTTGATAAGTTTTTCTTTCTTGTTTCGCGGTTGTCTTTCTGCTACAACCGACAGTCTAAGAAGTGAAGAGCCGTGAAAACAAGCTTATCAATAATATTATTAATATATGATTCATCAGTTACTGATCCCTGCTCGTATCTGATTCAGATGACCAAGAGGGTAGAGTTTGTGGACGAACGCAGACTTATGTTCCTCCTAGGTCATCACGACCTTCGCTAAGTGATTAATCTAGTATAAAGCCTTGTCCTGAAGGCTAAGGGGAATGCGGTCATTTTGACTACAACTAATGGAATGTTAGGGTAGTGAGGGGTGCAGTAGATGCACGAGAATTGTTGAAGATGCATATATGGCTCTTCGTTGGTGCTCCCATGGAAGTAAGGAAGAAGAGTTGAGAATTGAGGCTTTATCTTAAAATTTCCATAGACTACAAGAATATGTATGCACTCCATCATCTGTCCCGATCCAGGATTGTATGTCTCCTTGAGTGTATGCTTTTG
This sequence comes from Ottelia alismoides, assembly GCA_037367405.1. NCBI lineage: Eukaryota > Viridiplantae > Streptophyta > Magnoliopsida > Alismatales > Hydrocharitaceae > Ottelia > Ottelia alismoides. The sequence continues at coordinate 803,061 of JAZKJV010004338.1, read as the reverse complement.
AGCCTCTCTCCTTGGTTCATCTACGAATCCTCTACGAGGTACATCTCCTTGTTCATCATCTCCTCCTTAACCTCCTTGTTCTCTTTATCTCTCCTCATGTCATTTAGCATATCTTGGAAGGTGGCTTTGGCAAGAGCCTGATCGGTGAGCTTTCGCTGAATGGATTGAATGGAAGCAAGCAACTACGCATTTACTGCATTCTGATCTAGCTGACCCTGATTCAGTTATGGTTTTCCCCCCTCCCTTGAGGAGCTATCTCTAAATCAGACTCAGAGGAATTGATCTGCACGGGGTACAGGGTTAATTCAGTAAAATAGGATGCATCCCGTTCAGAATGGCAGTTATTAGCACCATATGAAAAGATGTATCTAGAATTTGGGTCAAATCCAGATATGTATGAATGGAGCATTTGGTATGAAGATAAATTGATCTCCATCCACAAGGAGTGAATGTCAGGAGAAGAGTGATCCTTGATTAAGGAATGAGACAAAGACAACGAGTCTAGCGATCAGTTTGCAAAGTCCTAATCGAGTTCTCGGGAATCGCCTCAAATTATTGGAGATGTCTACTTCATGGAATTGATGTAGGTGTCGACAAGGTGATGAATCTCATATTCATTGCTTTAAAAATGATTAATTAATCTCAAATCCTAAAATTCATTGGCAATCTTCATTTATTTTACATAATTTGTATCCATGCATGAATTGATAAGAATTGCATTTTATCACTCATTATTGCACAAAATAAGAAGCCAAAAATCTCAGCCCAATTGAGGTGTAAAATAGCCTAACTTCCTTGATTTTTAATTAATTCATGCTAACTCCAAATGACTTGAAACACCTCCATTGTGTACATATTATTAATAGAAATAAATGAAAAATACAAAAAAAAAATCACTAACCTAAATAAGTGGACCAAAAACCCAAACACTAATTGCAGGATTCTCGGACTAAAACATTAATATCTTCCTCATATAGTGACTGTTTTGATCCTACTAATTTTTGAACTAATGTACATTCAAATATCTTCAAAAAAGACCAAGTTCAAGTGAATTGGAGCTCATATTGAAAGTTGGGTTTTGGGCCTCTTTTGTACATTTTGTATTTTAGCAGTTTTTGACTTATTATTTTATGTACATAATTGAATCATTTTATTTTAAATTTTTTCATTTATTTTTTGATAAAATTTTAATAAAATGCACAAAAATCTAAATCCAAACTGACCTTGTAATCAAAGAAACTAACTGAGTCCAAGTCTTCACTAACAGTTTCTACAAAAATTGTCTTTTTCGTGTTTTATTTTATTTCTTATTTTTTCTTACTTAATAAAAATAAAAAATGGAATAATGTGTAAATATTTGTATTTGATTTTATCATATTTTTCTGGATTTTTATTTGGTTTAAAAATGATAAAAATTTATAAAATCCAAAAATCAATGTATTCTATGTACAAGGGATGCCCCAAAAATATCACTTTGTGCAAATGATAGATTTTGGTTTAGGTCTTTTCATGAAAGTTTTAGATCTCGTCAAGGCGAACAGCTTTCATGAAGAAAAGATTTTGATCTGAGTCATTTGCTATTTCATTTTGAATTTTCTTCGTATTTATTTTTTTGATTTTTCTAGGGTTGACATGTGGCAGCTCCTGGAGCCTCCAAGTGTCACCCATTTTTGGGATTTATATATACTCATTTTTATTTAAAAAAATAAAAATCTACACACGTGCAACGCACGTGCCTCTTGCACACGCGCACTGCACGTGCTGTCACTTTCCCCTTCCATCTTTGGACGAGCGTCGCCACCGCCCCTTCCCTTCCATCTCTGACCGCTCTTCAATCGTCATCGCCTCTCCCCTTTCCTTCTATGGCCAGCCACCCTCCATATCCTCATCATAATCTTGTCAAATACGCGAATTGTGGCGTCGCCGCACGCGTATCTCATCCAATCTCGTCAACCCCAATCATGCCAATCACCCTCACCAAATCTCATCCACGATCATCTTCATTTTCTGATCAACCACGCCGTCCCAGTCCCCCTCTACTCGCTCCTATAAAACCACTCCTCTGGCATACCATTCCGATATCCGCCAATTAAGCCATGATCTGAGGAGGGCAGTGACAACGCCCTTCATTCTAAATGCCGGCGAGATCCAAGGAATCATCTTCATTGCAGCGTGGCCGTGCCCGCAGCTCCATGCTCCGGCGTGCAACGCCGTAGAACCAACGACCCTCATCTTCACCATATCTCTATTACCCATCTTCAACTTAGCCTCCCGTCGGAGGCATCAACTCCACCTCCACGATCCCACCTTTCCGCTCCGATCACTGACCTTGCTCCGCCCCGTGCTCATACATCTCTGCTTCCTCCACTGATACAACCTCCAAGCTAAAACTCTTGGGACAACGCCAAGCTTCATTATCTTCGCGTCGGTGTCCCCTTTCGTGTGGCTCGGCTCCAGTGGATCCCTTCATCAGCAAAACTCCCTCGATAGGAGCTCCTCCTCCAGTAGAGATCTCTACTCCGACCACTTCCTCCTGAGAGGGTCCATTGTCCTCACAACACCTGCCAGCTCTCCTCAGTCTGACTTCCTCGACCAAGGGAGCGGATCTACAACTTCATAGCATCATCTAATTCGACACAGAGCCTACTCAGTCCCTCCGCCATGCCCGACAAGACCAATGAATCGCAGCCCCTGCCTATCTCTGCCCGCGAGCCACCGGGCGTGAGGCCCCCTCCCGCGTGAGACGCAAGTGGTTGGGGGAACGTTTGCACAGAAACCCCCCCCCCCACACACACACACTTTCACGTGGTTTTCACATGCGAGCAAGGGTGTAATTACAAGAAAGCCCTCAAAGACCTTCAATTTACCAGAAGACCCCTGCACTTGGCAAGCATGTGGGGGATTGTGGATTTTTGCATTCAAGCCCCAGAGGATCGTCATATTTATAATCTGACCCCCATCGTCTAGAGTTCACATGCTACACGCGTGGCCCTCTGGGAATTTTGCAGAAAGCCCCTCCTGCGGGCCGGTAATTCCACTTTAATCTCTTTTTCTGCATTTACTCTTTTAATAATTATTGTACTTTTGCGAACATACCCCTGTGTTCCCCATTTATTTTAAACCTCTACATTGCATCATTTTATTTATTAAAATATTGCATGACGTTTATCACTTAATTCTCTACATTAAGGCATATTTGTGATATCTTTATGATCTGTGGTTAATTAAGAATTAATATTCTTGTGATAAATTGCATATTTTGCCCATCTTGTGCCTTAAATTTCATAAGTAATTAACCATAGCTCTGAAAATTGCCAAAAATTCAAGGATTATAGAATAATTGTGTTTAACATCGTGCCCAAAAAGAATTGGATTTGCATACATGGTTTGCCTTATAAAGATCGTTTTGTATATTTCAATTTTTAATTTTTAATAAGTATTAAAACTCGTATTTTTTAGGTTTAGGACTTTTCTGAGAACAATCACCTAGTGATAGATCTTAGATAATTTTATCTCTTCAAAATAAAAAGTCTTAATATTTATTATAATTAATTATTGAATTTCACTTCGTTTGCAATCATAAATTGATAAAATATTTATCTGACATCCAAAATTTCCAAAAAATACATGGCATATATTTTATCATAGTTGACATCTGGCCAAGTTTTAGATTTTTCGGACATCATTTTATTGAAAATAGTTTTTTAGTCCTTAAAATTGACCTAATTTGCATTTTGCATCCCAAATTATATTAAAAATACCAAAAAAATATGCCTCAAAAACCATGCACGAACTTTGATAGAAAAAATTCTAGGCTATTCCTTTGCCTCCTTGAGTTCGACCTTGGTACTTGCCCAAGTAAAATAAACATAAAACCACGCTCCTTAAAAATTGATAAATTTATTATGGTTATTTCTTGATCGATTCCGAATTCCCGAGGTAATTACAACGACACATTAAACGATAATTTTACACAAATTAATGAAGGATGTTTCACTGCTCATCAGATGGCGCCATTGTCGAGGAGGCAAACGGCTTAGTTTTTGTCTAAAAACTTATGTGTTCGATTTTCCATATTCGGGTAGTCTGACCCCCGAATCTTCATTATATATTTTCTATATTTTTTTCTTTTTCATTTATTTATCTTCAACATTTTTTGTTAATTAATTTTTGTGTCACTCTCTTACATTCTCTCTCTTATTTTTCTTGCGAGGTACCTGACGTATGTGGAGCGGTTTCTCATGAAAACTGATGTATTTTCACCAATGCCTGAAAAATTGTAAATAAAATTAAGATCGGGTCGAGCCATGAGAGAGCGTAGAGTCTAGTATTTATTTTTCTATAATTTTAATTTTTGTAATTGGTTGCTCATTTATAGTGGTGCCCGTTTGGACTCTCGTGTGTATAACAAGACCTTGAACTTTTTCTGTGCTATGTCGTGGCCTGTTTCACTCTCCGATGAGGGTGGGACCCGACTTGAGTGGCTCGTAGGATAGACCTGCACATACAACTATTAGAGATTTAAATTTTTTATTGTGCTCTTAGAACCTAGGACCACACTTCACTTTAATCGAGATGCACATTAGATCGTTCTACTTAGTCAAAAATCTAACTCATTTCTTCATGACTAATATAACTTTCTGCTAGGTGCGGTTTTTATCGGCTTGCATTTATTTAGAATAATTTTTCAATTCATGTATTGCACCCCACATGAAGATTGCGGGGAATCACTGTAAGTCTTCTATCTGAGCATACATCATTGTTTCACATGCATCAACTTTTCTCGAATTTCTCCCTCTTGTTTTGTCACATAATTTTAAAGAAAATTTGGACTGGATGGTAGACGTGTATTTGTGCTCACTTAATTTTCGGTGATCACCTAATAAAAATTGGGACTGCTAAATATAGTCGATTTTAATTAACCCATAAAATCAAGAATTTTTGCGGGAGAGCAACCCCGATCTTGGATTCATTTATTTGTCTGAGTGAGCGAGAGATGACACTTAAGGTTAGAGCCCAGCTCCGGAATTTTTGTTCAGACTACTGATTCTAAACCAGTTAGCTATTTCTCAGTGAGGAATATGGGCAGCTGGTAAACGGTCTCGATTTCCTTAGCAGAGTGGGTGGCTTAAAGGACATTGTGTAAGGCTCCGTCCTTAAGTAACAAGGGTAGTCGTTTTACGGTCCATACTTACAACCATACTGGTTGAAAGTGGATGCAACTAGTCGTAAGAATTCGGGCCAGTCTTAAAGAAAATTTTCAGTATCTAACAGCTCGCTAAATTTTTTTCAAGATTGAATTTATCACCAACTAAAATTGAAAATATAATTTGCTGAACTCTTGCAGCTTCATTGTGTGAGTTGGTGAACTTGGGGTTTGATTTGTGTTTGCATTGTTGTGCGTGAACCAATTCGAAGATCAAGAAGCGTGCACTTGCACCGAGATCAACCATGTCGATTCATCATAAGTCTTTTTTTACAAATATAAGACAATGATCTGAGTACCCATCTTATCTATATTATGAAAATGAATTTGTCTCGGTCATGCCCAAATCATCTAAACCCTCTTCTTTCAAGAATCCTACAACATTTGCAAGAGACTTTCACTCTCGGATGAATCCGATAAATTCCAAGCCATTCTACTCGAACCATCCAATGAAAGTCACCACAACATCATATTTTTCACCTCCACCACATGATCAAATGCCATCTTGGACTGAACCATTTTATTTCCGGTTTCTCATTGAAACCAATGAACCATTTAAAGATCAAATCACTTTTGAGACTCATGATTGGCTGCGAGACCAAACCCAACCTCCTTCATCCTTTCCCCACGATCTTGTTAGGATAGGTCCACAATTCACAGAAATACATTCAGACTGAACCATAAGGAATAATATGATGGCCCAATCAAACTGCAAGGAGAGGTTCACACCTGATAATCAACAAGACTGGATTGACCATAACGATCAAATCCTTATTGACCAACCTAAATACCACTCCTTCGATCAACCTACACATACAGAAGACCAGACTGATGATGTCGATACATATGAATCCAGTATGACTCCATTATTTGGGGATACGATCAATCATGACCATGGAAGTAGACTCTACTCAAACCATCATTACATGCTTGAATTACGGCATGCTGAGTATGAGACCTATAGATTCCTGCAAAATCCTTCCACTGAGCAGACTCCTTCCATAATTTTCGAGTAGAAATTTTTAGAAAGTGACAATCATATATTGAATATTCCAAGAGAATCTCCTCTCAACTCATACAGGAAAATGGAAGATTAAATTACTGAATCTCAACACACACTGACTGCTCCCATGATTGATCATGAAAAGTTTTTGGAGGATGACATTTTGAGGATTACTAGGAGATGTGAACTAATGAAGGACAAATTTAGAAACTTCACCGACCGACTAATTTCACTCGATGGTAGCTCGAATATAAAAATGGATGATGAAAGACCTGAGGATATTCAGAAACCTGGTGACTATAATCGCCCTAGGGACAACCCTGACAGTGACACCTCTGCCTACTACTCCCCTGGGATCACTCTGAATCTGACTCGGCATATCTAAGCTCCTCCTCATCTGAGGAACTCATATCATCCACACACCACATGGAAAATACCAAAAAATTGAAATATTCAAAAACACCCAAAAATTGAAAATCCAGAAAAATACATAAAAAATCCAAACTTCGATTCCTGTTGGACCACTCCTGTTCCTCACTATTATTCATCCAAAGCCGATTATCCTAGTTTCATTAAATATACTGGAATAATTTCTTATGAGCTGACTGAGGCTGGTGCTTTAGAGTATTCATCATCCGAGGACGAATTGCTTAATCCCAGAAAGGAACAAATTCTGAGAAAACAAATGAAGCAACTAAATAACAAGAATATCTGGAGTGTCTCCACTTTCAAATACTATTCCTCTGAGGATAACTCCGATGATGGTTATCTTTCATCTGATTCATACGCTTCATCTACTCTCCAGCATGATTTCTCTGAGGATAACACTGATAATGGTTGGGAATCATATGCTTCATCTCCTTCTTATCATTACGATCTCCCACCACATGCTCACAAAAAGATCAGCCGAAACCGTCTTAATCATCGGCTACCCAGCCTCCCTAACGACCCCATCGGTCTCCTTGTACATCTTCTTCCTCTACTTAGGCAAAGGCCTAAGTATATGGGGGGCCGATGCCATCTGCATATACCATTCCCCTCATCAACTCCTTCTCGTGATCACTCCACCCTTCTTCTATACTTAGGCTGACTAGAGCCTAAGTATAGGGGGAATCGATGCCCATCTGTATATACTCTCCTCATTCAAATCTCCTGACCACCTCAGCTTCGCTCTTCTTCTATACTTAGATTGTTCACAACCTAAGTATAGGGAGTGGGTTGATCTATCTTTTTCTTTTTCACTCTCTTACGCTTATCCCGAGCTATATCTTCTCTACTTTTCTTTTGCTCTGAAGACACAGCACTCACTAAGTATAGGGTGTGTGTGTGTGTGTATACTGCGTATATATTTTACCCATAGCTTGTACTTTCGCGTAAGTCTATATGTATTTACAGGGTGGGTAACTAACTTAAAAAAACAACAAAAAAAAGAAAAAGAAAAAGTTTTGTTACTAACACTGACTGTGTCCAACACAAAATTTTGAAAAAATGGCTTCTTATTCATTTCTGCATAAAAAATCTTTTTTCCTTGCATTAAAAAATTTTCAAAAAAATTGTCTCTGCATTTCCCACACATGTACTTCCTCTTGCATTACATGCATTTGCATTTGTGAAAAGTCCTTGGGTTTCGAATCGAGTTATGAGCAGAAACTGAGAGTGGTCTGGACTTGACCTTAATCCACCTAATTTTCATAGGAAATTCACCCAGAAAGAGGATTTTAGAAACTTCATGTCAATGGCTTAATTCTTCGAGTTCCACCTGATAATGTGCATGTTTGACTTTTAGTGTCTAACCTGGTCTCTTCAGTCTGGGTACGAGTCTAGAATAGGGATTAATTTGTACTCTCGCACAATACACTTAGCTCAACTTAGACGGGGTGTTGGAAGACTGTGTGAGTTTCTTTTTTGATAGTGTGGATATCTAAAGATCGGAGTACGGGTTGAAATAAAGCTTCGGAAAAGGGATGGACGGGTGGGCATAATTTTTTCTAAGACCCCAAAACATGTACGGAAAAAAGTTCCATATCCGTAGGGGCACAACAAGTTCCATGCAGAACCACCAAAAATCCAAATACAAAGAAGCCACTACCAAATAAACATTTGACCAAAAAGGTCCAAGCTTCAAGAAAACCTGCAGATCTTGGTGGAGACTTGGCTAAACTGGTCGGCTTCACAAGGAGAGGTGACAACACTGGCCACCCGCTAGTTCTTTTCTCCTTCTAATTTCACCCTATATTCGATTGTGAACACACTGCGGCAGACCATAGAAGGAAATACCTGACTCCTCGAGGATGAGTTATTGGAGATGAGGTTTGCATAGTAGTCCAGCATTCTAGATGGGAAGAGTTAAAATATTTCACACACATGAGTCGATTGTTCAATATTCATGGGTTATGCTTTGGGAGGAGGATTGATCTAAGATGACTTCTGAGCCGAAACTATGACAATGATGTGTAGAACTTGAAGGCTATCGATTTTAAAATTCTAAGTCTCACAGAAGTTCTGCCACACTAATAATCCAAAGGTCGAGTCAGGTTCAGTTTTCACCTTCAGCTCATGGTCTTGGTATGGAACCCAATCTCATTTCACCTCATTGCATTTCTTTTGATGCTCAGGAACGAGCATGGTTTAAGTATAGGGGAATGATGAATCTCATATTCATCGCTCTAAAAATGATTAATTAAGCTTAAATCCCAAAAGTTCATTGGCATTTATTCATTTATTTTGTATAATTAGCATTCATGCATGTATTGATAAGAATTGCATTTTATCGCTCATTATTGCTCAAAATAAGAAGCCAAAAATCTCAGCCCAATTGACTTGTAAAATAGCCTAAATTCCCTGATTTTTAACTAATTCATGTTAAATCCAATGACTTGAAACAACCTCCACTATGTACATATTACTAACAAGAATAAATGAAAAATATAAAAAAATTACTAACCTAAATAAGTGGACCAAAAACCCAAACCCTAATTGCAGGATTCTCGGACAAAAATATTGATATCTTCCTCATACAATGTCTGTTTTGATCCTATTCACTTGTTAACTAATGTACATTCAAATATCTTCAAAAAAGACCAAGTTCAAGAGAATTGGAGCTCATATGTGAAAGTTAGATTTTGGGTCTCTTTTGTACATTTGGTATTTTAGCGGTTTTTAACTCATCGTTTTATCTACATAATTGACTCATTTTATTTTATATTTTTTCATTTATATTTTTTGATAAAAGTTTTATTAAAATGCACAAAAATCCAAATCTAAGCTGAGCTTGAAATCAAAGAAACCAACTAAGTCCGAGTCTTCACTAACAGTTTGTACAAAAATTGTCTTTTTCATGTTTTATTTTATTTCTTCTTTTTCTTACTTATTAAAATTCCAAAAAAATAGAATAATGTGTAAATATTTGTCTTTGATTTTATCATATTTTTTTGGATCTTTATCGGGTTTAAAAATGACAAAAAATTATAAAACCCAAAAATCAAGGTATTCTATGTACATGGGATACCCCAAAAATATCACTTTATGAAAATGATCGATTTTGGTTTTTCTCTCTTCATGAGAGTTTTATATCTCATCGAGACAAACAACTTCTGTGAAGAAAAGTTTTTGATCCGAGGTCATTTGCTATTTCTTTTTTAATTTTCTTTGTATTTATTTTTTTGATTTTTCTAGGGCTGACACGTAGCAGCTCCTGGAGCCTCCACGTGTCACCCATTTTTGGGATTTATATATACTCATTTCTAGAAAAAAAAGTCAAAAGCTACTCACGTGCAGTGTACGTGGCTCCTACGCACGTGCCCTGCACATGATGTCACTTTCCCCCTTCCATCTCTGGACGAGCGCTGCCACCACCCCTTCCCTTCCATCTCCAGCCACTCTTCAATCGCCACCACCTCTCCCCTTTCCTTCTACGGTCGGCCACCCTCTGTATCCTCATCAAAATCTCGTCAAATCCACGAATCGCGGTGTTGCCGCTGATGAGCGATCTGAATGACTAAGGTAAATGTACAGAAATGGTCGTTGCGACCTCGGGCACTCAGATGCACTCAATCAAGAAAAATGAACCACTAATAGAGATAAAACAGATAAAACACGAAATAGCGGTCCTGCTATTGGATTAACCTGGTATAGCGACCAGGGTCGAACTCAAGGAGCACGGATTGGCCTCTCGGCCTACGAAGTAGTAAAAAGAAATAAAACAAGAGAAGAAAATATTTTTAGTGGTTTTTAATTTATTTTATATTTTTTTTGGTTTTTTAATGTATTAAGAAAATAAGAAAAACAAAGAAACACACACTTCAACAATTTATTTAAAGCACTAAAAATCAACCAAAAATGCAAACAAAAATATTTTTATGTGTTTTATAATTTTTAGTGTTTTTGGTGAATTTTTTAGAATTTTCTGATGCTTATTGAATTTTCTAAAAATCAAAAAGTGGCTGAAATCAAAGGTACTATCCAGCCGAGCCAAAAAGGCCTAGATAAAATATCTAAGAGCCCCAAAATGACTGGGAGGTAATTTTCCTGTAAAGAAGACAAAATGAGGAAAATTTAGGCACCAATTTTATTGTTTTTGTTTTTTTTGGTTTAATTATTAGAATTTTTATAAGTTTTTATGTGTTTTTCAATTTTTAGGTGTTTTAGATAATGAAAAATAGCCAAAATTGGCTAGAAAATCAAGCTAAGCAAGGCAAACAGTAGATAATTTTTGTGGAATTTTTAAATGAGTTTTAATATTTTTTGGGGTTTTTAAAGTTAGACAGTAGCAAAATTAAGGGTTTTTTATTTTTTAAAAATATCAAATGAAATAAAAAATGTCCTCAAAAATCCACGAAAATTTTACACCATGGCAGGAGCCATGTGTCCAATTTTCGTTGGATTTGGAGGTGTTTTGCTATTTTGTTCAAAAATAAAGAAGGGGCACTGTGCACAGGGACCAAAGTGCAAATACCCAAGAGTCTAGGGGGTCTGGTGCAATTCACCCAGCAAAACACGCGCCACGCGCGTGCCTGGGGCACTCAGGGACCCAAATGCAATAAAAATAAGTCCCGAGGACTTATTAGTAACAGGTACCAAAAGTCCAGGGGCCTATTCGCAAAATACCCAAAATATCACGCACATGTTGAAATAAATCACGCACAGGGGTATAAATGCAAATAAACTAAAACATTCATTCCATTGATAACAACCAGAACTACAGGGGCATGAGTTGCAAATAAACCAGAGACACACGTGACGAAGCACGTGTCACACAACGCACAGGGGCATAAATGCAAGGAAAATAAAGTACGGGGTCCTCTATGCAAATAACCCTAAAACTAAACAACTAAATTCAATATTTACAGGACTAAAATGAAATAAAAGAAAAGAAAGGGCCTAAGGGTAAATTACCCTTTATTATGCGGACCGGCTGGATGGACGCCACGTGGAGGGGTCTACGGTGTGGATCAGCTGCGGCTCCAACACTAGGGTCCTCGATGTGATCCGACGCTCGGGGTTCAGCCACGTGTCTGATCGAGCGGCTGTGGCTTTCTGCAGCTAAACCTGGCGCATCGGATGGCTGGAATCGATCCTCCTGATGATCGGGCGGTGATTGTTGCTCCCCCGATGAACGGTTCAGATGAAGTCTGGAGCTGAAGGTCGAATCGAACGGCGACTGAGGATGCTGGAAGAATAGGTCCCCGGCGAGACTCGCCGGCCTCGAGTGTGCGCTAGGCTCCTCCTGGGAGCACTCTGAAGGTCGGAGAAGAGACGTGGAGTGCTCCCGCGTCTGGTGGTGGGCTCCGATGATCAAGTCGAGCTCCGAGGAGCTCGGGCGAGGTCGGCGGAACTGAGCCTCCTGGCTGGATGACGAAGGGCCTCAGATGGCCTTCGTTTGACCTGCAAAGCAAACCAAAAGACTCGCGGGTCGAGGGCAAACTGCCTCGACCCGGTTAGGCGAGGTGACAGTGGCTCGTGGGTCGGAATGGCGAGCTCCGGCGAAGGGGGTGGACGGAGGAGCTCGTCTCCCATCTCCTGTGCGAGCTGGGTTGGATGGAGGGGTGAAGAAGGTGCGCGGGGAGATGGCGAAGGCGATGGTCGATTCCGATGATCGAACGGAGTGAGAGGATGGTCGGAATCAACTAGGGACGGCGGCGACACGAATTGGGCGTAAATGGAAATCGAAGAAAGATAAGGACCTACAAGGTTACCTGGGTGGTCGGAGAGACTGGGGAGGAGCTGGGGAAGCTCCTGGTCGTCGCCTCGAGGAGCGTCTCCCTCCGAGGCTCAAGCTCCAGCTGATGGTGGAGCGACGGCGGCGTAGCTCGCCGGATCGATGGACTCGCCTCCTCTCCTCGCTTCAACAGGCTCAGACGCGAGCTGTCACTCTCACGCACTCTTTGGAGCTCACAGGAGGAGGAAACAAATGGCCAAAGATGGGGAAATGAGGTGGAGGAGCTGAGCTATATACGCTGGAGGGGTCCGGGAAAGATGGCTTGGGTAGGGCATGGAGGCACGCGGATCCCGAGGTGGATGCCCCGGCGAGGATGTCAGATGTGGCAGGAGTGAAACGGACCCGGGGTTTAGGTGGGATTCAATCGGGTTTAGGTGCTAGAAATTAGGGAAGTCGGGTCGGGCGCTTAAATCCGCAGAAGGTGGTCCTGGGGGGGGGGGGTAGTTGACCGGGTGGTCAACATCCCCAGGGCCAACAGGATCAGGCCACATGGCTGGATCTTGAAGCTAAAAATTAAAGTAGCAAATGGCCGAATTTGCAAAAAGTTAAAACATGAAATATTTTTTTTTATTTTTTTCTATTTTTTAGTGATTTTTAATAATTTTTTCGAAATAAAAATAAGGTATATACATAGTATGTACTATATAGGTATATGTACATAATTAGGGTTTTTAATTTTTGATTTTTTTAATTATTATTTTTGTGCAATTTTATTCTTATTTTCATTATAAAATAAGGAATAAAAAGGTATTTTTATTTTATTTTTTTTATTTATATACATAGGCAAAATAAATACATATATACACTTATATACATGGTATATTTACAATATATTTTTGTATTTTTTAATTTTGCTATTTTTATTTGGTTTTTGTTTTAGTTGATTTTATTTTATTTATTCACACTATATAACATAGAATATTTACAAAAATTTTGGGAATTAATTTTATTTATTTACAAGGTTAAATAAATATGTGGGTGAGTCTATGTACAATGTGAAAGTGATATTTTTGTTCTTTTTGATTTCATATTTTTATCTTTTGTTTTTATATTTATAATTATGTACAAGTATTTACAAGCCTGTTTTTGGTGAGGAAAATATTTTTATTTATTTACATAATTATTTACACATGAGCCCCTATCTCCCTCTACTTTGGTTTCCATGCGGTCAGGCCCATGCTGAACCCTCCCTTGGGTTAGGTTGCTCAATATTTATTCTAAATATTTCCCTCTTTTTCTTTCTAATCTTTATTCTTTTATTTTTGCACAAAAACATGCTAATTATAGGTTTTTACACAATGCATGCTTTTAGTAATTATTTCTATTTACACATATCTACATGTATTTGCAAAGGTTTTTGTAGCTAAAATATAAGAATAAAGAGTGATGAATGAGTATTCATCACCCCCCTATACTTAACTTTGCTAGTCCCTTAGCAAACACTTATTTGAAAAAGAAGTGAAAAAGAAAGAAAGAAAAAGAGGATGTACATGGATCAAGGTTGATTATTAAACTTGCCTTCATTAAATTGGGGTATGGAGCTCGATCAGATCTTTGGATTATTAATGTGTCGGAACCTCATTTGGACCTAAGTTTAGAACTCAACAGCCTCTAAGTTCCACTAATCTATAACCAAGACTCCTCAATGCTCCAGATCAGAACAAGTCATCAATCACAAACCCTGAAGACCATGAATCTTTTCTTGTCCTGTGAATGTGAGGTCTAAGCTCTCCACCTCAGAAATGGCAACTTGACAACCCTCCCCAACAAGGTAAGTCTATGACCTCAATCTGGCCACTCTTTCCTCGAGGAGCGGGGTATTCCCTTCTAAGTTCAAGTTCAACCGGCTCAAGAAGAGGAGGAAGAAGAGAATGGGTCAAGGCCAGTGTAGCCAAGTACCCTTGGGAGCTTGACCAGTGTAGCCAAGTCTCCCTGCTGCAAGCTACATCCGGTGGATCATGAACTCAAGCTTTGCTTATTGCACTCTATATACATACTCCGGTGGGATTATCATTTTCTATCAGACCCACCACTTTTTTGGAGTTATTTTCTTTTTGCACATTTTTTTTTCAAGTGCATCTGTACAATATATACATGTGCAGCATATATACAAGGAGTTTTTCCTTTTGAGACAGTAGACTATTCCTCTTTTGAAGCTTTATTGCAACCCACAACTCCCGTCGTTAGACCTCATGGCAACCAGACCAAGTTGAGACGCACTTCCTTCACTAAAAGAAGAAGAGAGGTTCCGCCTAGAAGTACTACCATCATATGCTACCCCAAGTCAAGGAAGACTGCCTCCTCACCACCTCATCCGTGGAGAGCTCGGTGCATAGTGCTGGTGTCCAAGTAAAGCCATAATCTATATGAGTCATGTGTTGTTGTTAAGTGCTCTACTTAGGCTCATTGAGATGACATGTGATCATAGCCTAGTGGACTCAAAGAATTAAGTCACCCTGGACCTGAAAAGCCTTAAACCTACGCCCTATAAGGTTCCTCTTAAAAGTTAGGTGGATTAAGATCTTAATCAAGCTCCATTTCTCAATTTGATTCCAGGCTAGTTTAAATGTCAACCATCATCCAGAAAAACTATATACATATGTACAAAAAGATGCTTATTTACACAAATTTTACAATCATGCAAAATTATTGAAAAATGTTTTGAAATCATGAATGGATGATGCATGAAGTGCAAGTTTTGCAAAAAGATATTTACACACATTTACACAAGATTTTTGCAAACTTTTGATTTTCAAAACATTTTGGAAAAATTTTGTACTATATACATAATTTTGATAAGAAAATATTTACACAAGCTTTACATAAAAGATTTTTGAAATCATTTTTACAAAAATAATTTGTACTCTAGCTATTTATGTGCAAATAAAACAATGTTTATGTACATAAAAATTTTTTAATTTTTGTGATTTTTAGCCATTTTATTTATTAACACACTCACACAAAGTACGAGGTATGGCTAAAGTATATATGAAATATATACACGCCCCCCTATACTTAGCTCGAACGATGTCCTTGACGAACCGCAAAATCGGCCCTCTATTAATGCGTTTTTAGCACATGGAAATCATCATCGTAGCCGGGCCGGTTTCGGTCGTCAAAAGATCACCTCGTTTAAATATATGCGATGATAAGTCGAAACGAGGTGATCGTTATTTATTTTTTACTTGGTAAGATACCAAGGTCGAACTCAGGGACACGAGCCTCTCTCTTATTAAGCAGATTTAAGTGTATTTAATTAGGTGTTGAATTAAAGCCTATAGGTCAAATCATGCAGAGACACAAAACAAGACAATGCATTAAAATGAAACATGCATTTTTTAAACATTTTTTTATCATGCAAGTGAATGCAATGCGATGCAATAGAGATATGCCCTAAATAGAGAATAATGAGCCAAAGTGAATACGAGTCAATTTCGAGTTCAAAAAAAAAAGGGCAGATGTGATGAATAGTATTAAGAAAGGCATCATATTGAGCTCAAATAGACACATCGCTTTAAAATAATACATGATAAAAATCATTGTGTCCAAAACAGTAATCAAGCATGCCATTAGAAAGAGCATCAAACCAGCTTTAAAACGAAACTGAAATCATCTCAATCGGATAAACATAGCTCAAAATATTCAACAAAGAAAGCAAGGGCATAAATGCAATAAAACATGAAAGATAACTAGCATATAGGTCCCTGGGAAGGGCCAAATTGTAAATAAAATAACCGCGAGGCCTTCCCTGTAAATACCCCATGCGCGCGGGGGTATTTTTGCAATTATTAGAACCCGCAGGGTGTAGATTGCAAATTACCCCAGGCGCGTATGCATATCACATGATGTCTAGAACTAAATGCAAATTGGAGAAGTCGGCAGGGGTCCTCTGCAATTTTCCCAGCCACCACGTGCCTGGGGCACGTGAGGCTAGGCTCGGAGGAAGGCGGAGACTCGGCAGAGGTTAGGGTTGCTTCGGCAGGCTCGGCTCTTGGTTCGGGCTCTATGCAGGCTCGTGAAGGCTCGGCAGAGGTTAGGGTTGCTAGGCTCAGAGGAGCTATGACATCCCCACGTGGTCATCTATAGGCCGTTAGATCACAAGGATCCAACGGCACCTGTAGCTGGTGCTCATGGGTGACGTGGGCCCTTCTGCGCCGTTGGATGTGCTCCGAAGAGGAGCATCCAACGGTGACTGCTCCTCTTCCTCCTCTTCCTGCTGGCGGAGGGTTCAGATCTTGGCGAGGATGCGTCTCCTCCGCCGCTCATTCTTGGCTGCACGCGACCTCCCCGAAGCTCCATTAATGATCGTCGAGGAAGCTCGGAGCTCGGGGGAGGTCCAGGAGCATCTGGCTTAAGTCATCGGGGCTCTGTTGACGGTGGGGTAGTTGACGAAGTAGGCTCCGATGAGCCTCCGGCCATTGAAGGATCTTGATGACCTGCATGATTAGTGGCATAGCCGAAGCAACAGGAGAGTTGTGCGTGCGAAGTGGAGTGCAAATGAGAGCTCTGGAGTGCGGAGAAGGCGGGAGCTCAGAGCTCCTCCGCCGTGGGAGGCGGAAGAGGTGGCAGGAGGGTGATGAGGTTCTGGGGAGGAGAAGTAGGGTGTCGGAGATGGTCGCGAGGAAGGGGGAGGCGTGGCGAGTATAAATGGATGGTCATCGGAGCGAGGAGGTGGCCGGAGAGGCCTAGAAAATTAAAAGAAAATAACTAAAAATACAGAGGAAGAAGGAGGATCTTACCTGATCGGAGGCGGAGCGGGGGCCTGTGCTCGAGGTCATCGGAGGACCTCGGGGTCATCGCTGGACTCCCCCGGCTACGGGGAGCAGCTTGGCGGAGGCGGAGCTCCGCAGACCTGGCCTACCATGGCCAGGGGTCGTCACCGGGGCGGACCTTCGTCTTCGCGCTCCTCACCGCCCCCTCGCTGTCACCGGGAGGCGGGGCTCGCTGGGAGGTTTCCCACATAAAGGCAGACGCCGGCGAAGATGCGAGGTGGTGGTGGATTTAAAGGTTGGATTCGGCGGAGGTGACGGTGGACGACGTGGTTTCGAAGGCGAAATGGGACGAGTGGAGAGGTGTGCGTGGTTTGTCAAAGGTCTCGCGAGGTGGAGGGAAGAGTGGGGAAGAACGTGGGGCAGTTGGCGAAGTGCGTGGTCGTCGGAGGAGATGAGGGAAATAGGAAGGGCGAGGGATGTTCGCGAGGTGGAAATAGTGGGAAGAGAGGGGGTCTGGAGGTTGACGACGAAGATCCACCGTTGGATCTGAAGATCCAACGGTGGAGAAGTGGGCGTGGAGCGACGGTGCTGATAGCATCCGGGGCGATGTGATCGGTGGCGGATGGAAGCGCCACGTGTCGGGCTTTGGTGCAGGCGCTTAAGTGCGGTGTGGATTAAGGGGAAAGGTGATCTGATGGTTGAGGGAGACAGCGAACGTAGAGGACTGTTGGCCGTTGGATCAAGAGGGCGGATCCAACGGTCTAGAAAGGGGGCGGATCAGACAAAGGGGCCGGGCCACGTGGCTCGCCCAGATTGGGCCACGTGGCCCAATCAGGTTATTGCAAGAGTATTTTTTTAATTTTTGAGGGCTTATTTGGTCGAATTTGAGAAAACTCAAAACATGAAAGTTGTAGATCTTGACGAGATCTACAAGTTTCATGTTGACCAAAATTCGAAAAGAGATCAAACGAGGACACAAAATATTTTTGAGGGTATTTTTATGTCTAAAAATACCACGAATTTTGTTTTGTCATTTTTTGTGGTTTTTAATTTATTTAGGACTCTGTTAATTATTAGACACTAACAGGGATTTATTGACAAAACCTTAAGCAAGGGGGTTAATTATAACAAATAAAGATGATGAAACTGAGGTTCATCACCCCCCTATACTTAAACTATGCTCGTCCTCGAGCATCAAAAAGAATGACTAAGTTGGATTAACCCCCTTGTGCATGTGAATACAGGATCCAATCTGATCAAGTCGACTCGGCTTTAGAGATCCAAAATTTCAGAGTTCAACCCAGCCTTAATCAAGAGGCTTCCAATTCCTCTACTTCTCTAGACTCTCTCTGATGTACATATAAACTAAAGGATATGAGTTTAGTGTTGACTGCAATTTCGAGAGTAGAGTCAAGTCTTCACCCAAAATCTTGGTCCGAGAAAATCTCCTAAGGACTCAATCCTCAGCACTAGGGAATAAATCAAATCTTGCATTCAGTCTACCGTCTCTTTAGTTGTCAGACTTAGAAAATGTAGATGGCAGGCCAGAAATGGAGGGCATGGGATTGTGTCAATTCTTCTCTCCCTCTCATTGGAACAAGGATTCTCTCTAGTGCCTTTTTTACGCAACACAATTTTTTTTGGTGAGATCAGTGCGTCCGTCAAGAGAAGTTGGAGCCGTCTGCACTTGTTTTCCTGGGAGTACACCGGGGTGTGCCCTTTTTTGAGTACCTATCGTACCTTCTACACCCAGACTTGTAGCATTTACGATGCAGAGCCCTTTTTTGGTGCAAGCCCGACTCCTGGTCCTAATAGCGGTGGTCCAAGTGGACACTTTGAAATGGTTGGGAGCGCTCGCCTTTGGTGGAAGCTCTTTGATATTTGACTTTGGTGGAATGAGAGCTTTTCTTTGAATTTCATTGACTTGTATAATTGGTGGCTAGCTCCACTGCATTTACCAAGAGTTGGCGCACACTGATCTCCCAAAACCGAATTTTACTCCATTTAAGTTGACTTGCAATTAATAGTCCCAATTTTATTTAAATTGTCACTGAATTAAGGTTAGCCATCAATCAGAAAATCATCGTCTACCGTTCATTCCATTTTCCATTTATCCTAGGTGATCAATCTAGAAAAATGAAAGCCGAGAAAAACATGTATTCGATGAAGAAAAACGCGATCGAGGCAAAGCGAGAAATCATGCAGTGATTTGACGATAAAAGCCGCGGGAAACCAAATCAAACATGTATGCAAGTCGAAAAAAGCCGCACCTAATCATGCATCTATTAGCGGTGTTTGATCTTCATTAATTTTAGCTAAGTGATGCGAGATTAAGTGCGTCTATATTTTAAAATGTGTCTTAACCTACGATCAAGCACATAAGGTAAAAATAAAATGAGCTCGGAGAGCCGCGTGCCTAATCCTAAGTCGACACTCAAGTGGGGACGATCCCCACACAGCCACGATCGTTCGATTACATACGCGAGTCTTCGATCGAAGACCGCTGTAAAAGACGAATTATTAAAAATGCAACAAAAATTGCGACACATATTTTTTTTCTTTTCTTCCTCCTTTGCTCCAAGCATTCTTCTGCGGCTCCTCGCAGCGGGGAGTATCCTGCTCCTCGCCTCCTTGATCCATCAAGGGCCCTGCCACAAAAGCAATAGTTAGATATCATAAAGGGAAAGAAAAAATTTTATATGCAAATATATGATCATTTGACCTATAAAAAGAAACACTAAATCAAACACACAAAAATCCAAAAAATAAAAGAAATGAGCCGTGTCCCCGGCAACGGCGCCATTTGACGAACCGCAAAATCGGCCCTCTAATAATGCGTTTTTAGCACATGGAAATCATCATCGTAGCCGGGCCGGTTTCGGTCGTCAAAAGATCACCTCGTTTAAATATATGCGATGATAAGTCGAAACGAGGTGATCGTTATTTATTTTTTACTTGGTAAGATACCAAGGTCGAACTCAGGGACACGAGCCTCTCTCTTATTAAGCAGATTTAAGTGTATTTAATTAGGTGTTGAATTAAAGCCTATAGGTCAAATCATGCAGAGACACAAAACAAGACAATGCATTAAAATGAACATGCATTTTTTAAACATTTTTTTTATCATGCAAGTGAATGCAATGCGATGCAATAGAGATATGCCCTAAATAGAGAATAATGAGCCAAAGTGAATACGAGTCAATTTCGAGTTCAAAAAAAAAAGGGCAGATGTGATGAATAGTATTAAGAAAGGCATCATATTGAGCTCAAATAGACACATCGCTTTAAAATAATACATGATAAAAATCATTGTGTCCAAAACAGTAATCAAGCATGCCATTAGAAAGAGCATCAAACCAGCTTTTAAAACGAAACTGAAATCATCTCAATCGGATAAACATAGCTCAAGATATTCAACAAAGAAAGCAAGGGCATAAATGCAATAAAACATGAAAGATAACTAGCATATAGGTCCCTGGGAAGGGCCAAATTGTAAATAAAATAACCGCGAGGCCTTCCCTGTAAATACCCCATGCGCGCGGGGGTATTTTTGCAATTATTAGAACCCGCAGGGTGTAGATTGCAAAATACCCCAGGCGCGTATGCATATCACATGATGTCTGGACCTAAATGCAAATTGGAGAAGTCGGCAGGGGTCCTCTGCAATTTTCCCAGCCACCACGTGCCTGGGGCACGTGAGGCTAGGCTCGGAGGAAGGCGGAGGCTCGGCAGAGGTTAGGGTTGCTTCGGCAGGCTCGGCTCTTGGTTCGGGCTCTATGCAGGCTCGTGAAGGCTCGGCAGAGGTTAGGGTTGCTAGGCTCAGAGGAGCTATGACATCCCCACGTGGTCATCTATAGGCCGTTAGATCACAAGGATCCAACGGCACCTGTAGCTGGTGCTCATGGGTGACGTGGGCCCTTCTGCGCCGTTGGATGTGCTCCGAAGAGGAGCATCCAACGGTGACTGCTCCTCTTCCTCCTCTTCCTGCTGGCGGAGGGTTCAGATCTTGGCGAGGATGCGTCTCCTCCGCCGCTCGTTCTTGGCTGCACGCGACCTCCCCGAAGCTCCATTAATGATCGTTGAGGAAGCTCGGAGCTCGGGGGAGGTCCAGGAGCATCTGGCTTAAGTCATCGGGGCTCTGTTGACGGTGGGGTAGTTGACGAAGTAGGCTCCGATGAGCCTCCGGCCATTGAAGGATCTTGATGACCTGCATGATTAGTGGCATAGCCGAAGCAACAGGAGAGTTGTGCGTGCGAAGTGGAGTGCAAATGAGAGCTCTGGAGTGCGGAGAAGGCGGGAGCTCAGAGCTCCTCCGCCGTGGGAGGCGGAAGAGGTGGCAGGAGGGTGATGAGGTTCTGGGGAGGAGAAGTAGGGTGTCGGAGATGGTCGCGAGGAAGGGGGAGGCGTGGCGAGTATAAATGGATGGTCATCGGAGCGAGGAGGTGGCCGGAGAGGCCTAGAAAATTAAAAGAAAATAACTAAAAATACAGAGGAAGAAGGAGGATCTTACCTGATCGGAGGCGGAGCGGGGGCCTGTGCTCGAGGTCATCGGAGGACCTCAGGGTCATCGCTGGACTCCCCCGGCTACGGGGAGCAGCTTGGCGGAGGCGGAGCTCCGCAGACCTGGCCTACCATGGCCAGGGGTCGTCACCGGGGCGGACCTTCGTCTTCGCGCTCCTCACCGCCCCCTCGCTGTCACCGGGAGGCGGGACTCGCTGGGAGGTTTCCCACATAAAGGCGGACGCCGGCGAAGATGCGAGGTGGTGGTGGATTTAAAGGTTGGATTCGGCGGAGGTGACGGTGGACGACGTGGTTTCGAAGGCGAAATGGGACGAGTGGAGAGGTGTGCGTGGTTTGTCAAAGGTCTTGCGAGGTGGAGGGAAGAGTGGGGAAGAACGTGGGGCAGTTGGCGAAGTACGTGGTCGTCGGAGGAGATGAGGGAAATAGGAAGGGCGAGGGATGTTCGCGAGGTGGAAATAGTGGGAAGAGAGGGGGTCTGGAGGTTGACGACGAAGATCCACCGTTGGATCTGAAGATCCAACGGTGGAGAAGTGGGCGTGGAGCGACGGTGCTGATAGCATCCGGAGCGATGTGATCGGTGGCGGATGGAAGCGCCACGTGTCGGGCTTTGGTGCAGGCGCTTAAGTGCGGTGTGGATTAAGGGGAAAGGTGATCTGACGGTTGAGGGAGACAGCGAACGTAGAGGACTGCTGGCCGTTGGATCAAGAGGGCGGATCCAACGGTCTAGAAAGGGGGCGGATCAGACAAAGGGGCCGGGCCACGTGGCTCGCCCAGATTGGGCCACGTGGCCCAATCAGGTTATTGCAAGAGTATTTTTTTAATTTTTGAGGGCTTATTTGGTCGAATTTGAGAAAACTCAAAACATGAAAGTTGTAGATCTTGACGAGATCTACAAGTTTCATGTTGACCAAAATTCGAAAAGAGATCAAACGAGGACACGAAATATTTTTGAGGGTATTTTTATGTCTAAAAATACCACGAATTTTGTTTTGTCATTTTTTGTGGTTTTTAATTTATTTAGGACTCTGTTAATTATTAGACACTAACAGGGATTTATTGACAAAACCTTAAGCAAGGGGGTTAATTATAACAAATAAAGATGATGAAACTGAGGTTCATCAGTCCTCAGAGTCAAGAGCGATGAAGAAGACATAACTCGTACTAGGTATAGGGAAGTGAAAAGAAAGGCTATATACAAAGATGAATTGAATGAAAAGTCAAGAGGGTCTCGGGTCTTCCCCCTATACTAGGATCAAGTAATCCTAAGTATAGCAGGCTGTACACTAAGGGAAAACCGAGTGGAGAATGTACAGGGTCTACCCCCCTATACTTAGGGTAAAAGATCCCTAAGTATAGGCGGCAAAACAGGGGTAGACAGAAACAAAAGGAATACTCAAAAGGTCTCACATCCCCCCTATACTTAGGGTAAAGTGCACCCTAAGTATAGCATAATCACAAGATGAAGAAAGGGATGTGGGACTAAAGAATGTAGTGATATGGACATCTGGATCTATACAAGACGGAAGATCAGTGAAACTCAGGTGTGAGATGCATTAGATGTGAGTCAAAGACCACATCTCACGCAAAATGAATAGGGGCAAGATCAGCGACCCGCGGCTCATGATCTAGAAATGGTTTTAGCCGCTGGCCGTTCACTCGAAAGGTACTCTCAGAAGACAACTCAGATATATCAATGTTACCGTTGTCGTGTACCTTTCTGACCAAGTAGGGTCCCTTCCATTTGCTCTGTAGCTTCCCTGGAAACAAACGAAGTCTCGCATCAAACAACCATACTCTCTGTCCAATCTCAAAATGCTTGTGGCTGATATGAGAATCATGCCACTCCTTCACTCTCTCCTTATACTGTAGGCTGTTTGAGAAAGTTGTATCTCTAAGCTCCTCCAGGGCGGCTAACTCTGCCCTCCTCTGGTCTCCCATACCATCTGGATCCATAAGAATGTTTGTAACTGCCCAAAGTGACTTGTGCCTCAGCTCAACAGGTAAATGGAACGTCTTGTCATATACGAGGTGAAAGGGAGATGTCCCCAATGGTGTCTTGAAAGACGTCCTATATGCCCACAAGACCGAGTCCAAAAGCTGTGACCAATCCTTTCGGTCAGGGCGGACGACTTTCTGCAATATAGTCTTGATCTCCCTGTTCGATACTTCGGCTAGACCATTCGTCTGAGGGTGGTATGGAGTGGCAACTCGATGGTCTATACCGAACTCTCTAGCAAGGGCCTTCACCTGGTCGTTGATGAAATAAGACCCCCCATCAGAAATCAAGACTCGTGGAACCCCGAACCGCGTGATGATGTGCTTCCTCAAAAATCTGCAAACTGTCCTCGCATCAGCGGCTCGGGCGGGGATAGCCTCAACCCAACGACTAACATAATCCACGGCCAACAGAATGAACTCAAATCCTTGACTCCTAGGGAATGGACCCATGAAATCGATGCCCCATGCGTCAAAAACCTCACAGAAGTGAATGGGCTGCATCGGCATCATATCACGCTGTCCACAAGTGCCCATCCTCTGACAGTCAGTACACCTCTTCACGAACTCATCTGAGTCCTTGAAGAGGGTAGACCACCACAAGCCGGATTGGAGCACTTTCTGTGCCGTTATCCTCCCAGAATGATATCCTCCTGCCTCAAGCTTGTGGCAGTAAGTGAGGACGCTATGGTGTTCCTCCTGAGGAATACACCGACGCCAGACGCTATCCCCTCCTTCGTGGTAAAGGATGGGATCCTCCCAGTGGTAGGACTTGGCCTTCGCAAGGAAGGTCTCAAGCCTCTGCCTGGGCCAATCTTGTGGGACTTTCCCAGCAACGAGAAAGTTCACAATATCGGCATACCACGGGAGAGAGGCGATAGCAAGGATCGCCTCATCTGGGAAGGTATCTCGAATGGGATCAATCTGCTCAGACTCCTCAGGCTGCTATAAATGGGAGAGATGATCCGCCACCACATTCTTGACTCTAGGCTTATCCTTGATCTCAATGTCGAACTCCTGGAGTAGAAGGATCCATCTAGTAAATCTGGCCTTGGCATCCTTCTTTGCCATGAGGTACCTGATGGCGGTGTGATCTGTGTACAAAGTCACTCTAGATCCAATGATATAAGATCGAAACTTATCTAAGGCGAACACTACGGCTATCATCTCCTTCTCTGTAACTGTGTAATTCCGCTGGGCGGAATCCAATGTGCGGCTAGCGTAGTGAATGGCAAATGGAACTCCATCCCTCCTCTGCCCAGCACTGCCCCTACGGCAAAATCGGAGGCGTCCGTCATGATCTCGAATGGGAGAGACCAATCAGGCGGCTGGAGGACAGAAGCCTCAATCACACACTGCTGGAGAGTCGCAAAGGCTGAAAGACACTTGTCATCGACAAGGAATTCGGTGTCTTTCGTCAAGAGGTCAGTCAACGGCCGGGCAATCCTGCTGAAATCCTGAATAAATCTCCTATAAAATCCAACGTGCCCCAGGAATGACCGTAGCTGCCTCAAATTGGATGGCGGTGCGAGTTTCCTAATGACATCAACCTTGGCCGGATCAACCTCCATGCCCCTGTTGGATATGATGTGGCCAAGCACCGTCCCTTGAGTCACCATGAAGTGACTCTTCTCCCAAGATAGAACCAAATGGTACTCAATACATCGCTGGAGTACTCGGTCTAGGCAGTCAAGACAGGAGTCGAATCCATCGCCGTAGACCGAGAAATCGTCCATGAAGACCTCCAAACACTCCCCTACCATGTCCGAAAAGATCGACAGCATGCACCTCTGGAAATTCGCAGGGGCGTTGCATAGCCCAAATGGCATGCGTCGAAAGGCATATGTACCGAAGGGACAGGTAAAGGTGGTCTTCTCCTGATCCTCAGGAGCGATGGCCACCTGGTTGTAGCCCGAGTACCCATCCAGGAAGCAATAATGGCTCTTCCCTGCCAGTCTCTCAATGATCTGGTCAATAAAAGGCAGGGGGAAATGGTCCTTCTTGGTGGCCTGGTTGAGTTTCCTGTAGTCAACACAGACCCTCCAAGAGGTGGGTACTCGTGTAGCAATCTCCTCTCCCGACTCACTGATCACAGTCGTGATGCCCGTCTTCTTGGGCACCACATGCAAGGGGCTGACCCACTTGGAGTCGGAAATGGGATAAATAAAATCTGCACTCCACCATTTTGATATTTCCTTCATCACGACCTCTCTCAAGTTGGGGTTCAGCCGCCGCTGGAACTCACGCGACGGCTTCGCCCCCTCCTCGAGATAGATATGGTGGGAGCACACTGATGGACTAATCCCATGGAGATCTGCTACGCTCCATCCGATTGCCTTGCGGTTCTTTTCAAGAACCCCCATCAAATGGGATTCTTGCTCTCCAGTCAGATCGGCGGAGATGATGACTGGGTACATCTCAGGTTCGCCCGCAAGGAACCGATACTTCAGCGAAGTAGGGAGCGGCTTCAGCTCTGGACAGCTGGGCGCTGGAAAATCTGGCTGCGGAAGGAAATGTGTCAATGCTGCTAAGTCTGCCAAATCTACCTGGGAGAAAGAAAGCGAACTCTCGCAAACTGGATCTGGAGAAGGCTGCTCAACTGTCCTGTCTCTGATCTGCTCTGCCTCTACCTCCTCCTCATCTGTAGGCTCAGGTGGACTCAAGTCTGGCATCTGATCATCACAATATGCCCAATCAGACTCTGAATCCGAGGGATCTGCATCAAATACGGTGGCATCAGTACCACCATCACTGACATCCGTGTCGCGGTCAAGAACCGGCTCTGCTGCCTCTGTGGTATCCTGGACCAGGGCTGTGCTCTCCAGACTCTCCTCTACTATCATCTCGGCATCAGCTGTATCTGAAAATGAGAGGATGGCCTGTGCTGCAGGATCTGCCCATGCTGCCTCGTCGTCTGTGATCACAAAATCACAGTCCTGGTGGATGTCTGGCTCGGCGTCTGTCAGCTGCTCTGAATCTGTGCTAGCCTCTGAGCGTGCTCTCTCTCTAACTCTGTAGTCCTCGACCGTCTCTATTTGTATACTCTCGCCCTCGACGCGAAAGTATACCTTCCCGCTATCATGATCAGTCACCGCCTTGGCTGTGGCCAAGAACGGGTGATCGAGGATGATGGGGGTATCGGCCACTGAATCAGGGATCTCCAAGTCCAACACTACGAAGTCCACGGGAATTTCAGGCCCTGATTCGTGACGATAACGTCTCGCAACAACCCCTTCGGCCTCTTGACAGATCGATCAGCAAACTGAAGGACTGTCCTGCTCTGTCGAAGAGTGCCCAACTCGAAGCGGTCGAGAAGGGCTGCCAGAAGTAGGTTGATCGACGATCCACTATCTAATAGAGTCCGGTCGAACCTCTGCTCACTAATCTGGCATCTGACATACGGGGCCCCTGAATCTGGCCTCTTGGCTGGCAGACGGTTCTGGATCGCGAAACACGTGGCTTTCGTCAGCACATGAATCTCTGAAGTGTGGTTCCTCCTCCTCCTGACTGTGGTCCTGTCTCTCAAAGATCGCTGAAGAAGGGGGATGTGCTGCAAAGCCTCCTGGAGGGTCAGCTGGATGTGAAATCTGTCGATCATGCTCTGGCTGAGTTCCTCCTGCTCTCTCTTTTTTGGGTCTTTTTCTTTTTTTCTTCCCCTTCCCCATCTGAAGGGCTCTAGGAAAGGGGATCACAGGGTCCTTCGCAGATGAAGGACTAGGAAAAGGCCTAGACGGCTCGACGGCCGGATCCGCACATACATCAGGCACCACAGTGGGATCAGAAGAAACTAAACCTTTTCCTTTATTCACAACAGTGTTCTGAGATACATGAGAATGAGGAAAAACATCTGATCTCTTTACACAAACACCGGTGGCCTCAGTACCACCACGGGTTGGCTCTGCTACTGGACGTCTCGCGAACACAGTACCGCGGGCTGGCTCGGCTACTCTGGTGGCATCAGCACCACCTCCTCGAACTGGTGAAGCGGCGGCCTCAGTACCGCCGGTGGAATTAGCATCCTTGGTGGCATCAGTACCACCGTCATCAGGTGCGGCCTCAGTACCGCTCTCCTCCTCCTCCTCATCTGGCGCCCTGGGTGGGTCCTCGAGTCGTCGCTCAGATGAGGCACCGCCTGCTGGTGCTCTACCGCTCCTAAGTGTAACAAAATCAGCATCAAATAGATCCGAAGACATATCATCAAATGGATCACTAGGAGTGGCGTGCTCAGTGGAAACTACCTGCTCAGATTTCCTCTTCAGATTGTTCGGATTCGGCTCTATCTGTGTAGGAATGGCGGCCTTCCCTCTCACAAGGTCCCGCATCTCCTGGCGGAACTCGTCCATCTCTCGTCTGAAGGTAGCCTGCTGGTCCGTAAGGAGGCGGGCTATGTCATCCAAGGCGGGGCTCTCATGGGAGCCCGACGGGTAGCCTCTCTGGTGCTGAGGCTGCTGGAACTGGTGCTGCTGGTAAGAGGGGTAGGAGGTAGGATGCTGCTGCTGGTGTGATGGGTGAGCCTGCTGCTCACGTCTCCAAGACCGTCCCTGCTGCTGATAGGGACGAGGAACGAAGGACGACTACTGGTGTGACTGGTAGGCTAGGGGTTGCTGCTGCGGCTGGTGATCTCTCTGCTGGCCATACTGCCCTCCCTGACCGGATGACAGCTGCTGGGGCTGGGTACCTCCACTCCCCCACCTGAATCCGGGATGGTCTCGTCGGATCCTAGGCCGGGGGCGGTCATACCAAATCTCGTTGACATCCATCAACGGCTCTACATCGTAGGGGGCTGGCGGGAGTACTGCCAGAGGCTGATCCGGCTGGTATACCACCATCTGCATGTCTGGAGATGGTGGGGACTGGTAAGAGGGCTGCTCATGCTGGTACGGCTCCGACTGTACAAGGTGAACCTGTCTAGGCTGCTGAAAGGAGCTGGAGCGCTGGGACGAGCTGCTGCTGCCGCCGGTGTCACCTTGCGACTGAAGACGGGGCTGTGAAGCCGTCTGTGCCTCCTGGAGACACATGAGCTGGGTCTTCATGTCGCTCAGAGTCTGTGCCATCTGCTCCATCTGCGTGATGCTCTGGCACTGCTTCTTCTCGATCAGCTCCATCCGGTCCAACTTCTCGCTGATGATGCCCATATCCGCAGCGGACGACTCTGCCTGTGTTGTTGCAACTGCGGATGAACTGGATGGACCGGCATCGACCCGTGCTATCCGCTGGTACTGCACGGGTCCTGGCTGCTGCTAGGGTCTCCCCTGTGTGTACAACCGGGTCTGGGACATCACCATGTAATTCTCGGCCATCTCCTCGTAAATGGCCCAGACCTGGTCGTGGTCCTTGGCGAAGTAGGACCCTCCGCAAGAAGCATTCACCAGGCCCTGGAGCTCTGGTGTCAACTCGCTGAAGAAGCTCTGAACAAGGTTCGGCTTCGAGATGTCGTGGTGCGGGCATCGGTCTGTGAGCTCTCGGAACCTCTCCCATGCCTCGTGGAATTGCTCATTGGGGAGCATGGAGAAGTTGCTGATCAGGGCCCTCGCTGCATTCGTCCTCCCGAGTGGATAGTACTTATTCAAGTACTCAGTGCGGAGCTGCTCCCAGGTGTAAACAAACTTCCCCAAATGCTTCAGCCAGGTGGCTGCTCTGTCTGCTAAGGAGAAGGGGAAGGCGATCATCCTGATCGTGTCCTCGTCCACCTGACGGTCGTGGACAGTGCTGCATATCATCAAGAACTCCTGGAGGTGGAGATGGGGCTCCTCTGTCGCGATTCCGTGGAAGCGGGGGAGTAGCTGCAAAGTGTTCGGGGGGAACTTGAAGTCCCCCACGATCGCTGGAAGTACTACCCAGTGGTGCGTCAGCGTCGATCCGGGGTTGTGTAACTCCCGCATCGGTCTCGGTGATCCTCCGGCCGCTCCTGCGGTGGCTGCCGCTGCTGCGGCGGCTGCTGCGGCTGCTGCATCATCTGGGATCCTCGGTCCCTCTCTCCTCTGCTCTCGCTCTGCTCTCATTTGCTCCATATCTCTCCTCATGTCGATCATGAATGCTCCCTGATCCCTCAGCTGCTGCTGGACGGTCTCTAACGAGGCGATCAGGGTGGAGTTGATCGCTCCCTGATCTAGTACGAAGTGCTCAGGCTGACGGGAGCGATCCTCAGAACTGCCGGCCATGACGTCTGCAAAATCAAATGAGCCCAACTCAGGTGCTGTCAAATCCATCAATCTCTCCTCGGGCTCATGTTGCTCAGGTCCGAAAGAAAGGGGGTCGAGGGGGAACAGGGCGGAGTCGTACTCGGAGAGCTGGTCTCGGCTCTCACGGGCCAACCTAGATGATTGGGTAGACGTGCCCGAAAGCGGTGCAGCCAGAGGCTGCCTAAGAGAGCGTCTACCCATCATCTTGATAGGGCGAGTAGTGCGGATGAGATCTGGAGAAACTATGATCACAATGCAAACCCCTGGTTCACCAACGCAACGCGAGCTGAAGACCGTGAAAGTTTGGTCAAATTATCTTGTCAATTTTATTAGGTGAACACACAAGATATCAGAGCGCTTATGTGACCTGTTAGGATACCCGATGCTACCCCAACCGACTGGCCTGCACGGAAGAGTCGGTAATCAGTCGGGACTAGCACCGGAGGGCTCTACCTAGGGTGCGGGTCACTCTCTCGCGCATCCAAACCATACAATGAGGGGGTTGCTCTCCCCAAGACAAATTTTTATGGTGAATGTCTTTTAGGATCAATAGTGTTAACCAGTCCCAATTTTATGGTTTTTCTTTTTAATATTTTTCAAATAAAAACAAACGGCCTAACGAATTTTTCGGTTCTCCTGGGTATTTAGTCCAAAACAGGGGGGAGAAGACGAAAAAGCCAATGCGCGATGAAATCAATGATGCATGCTGAGTAAGAAATGCGTACCTTGTCTCGAGCACTCTACATGCAAGTGATCCGCGCAGAATTTAAAGATAGGAAATAAACTACCTAAATGATGCAACGGGAAAAACCGAGTCCTAGACGAGCAATTTCTACACGCAGAACCGTCTAATCGATCACCGACCTCCAAGCCAAAGGGTCCGATCTTGGCCCACCCCTCCTCTGCCCGACAAATCGGGGGTAGGATAAAGCGCTTTACAGGGTGGACTGCGGCACGTAGGCTACAAAGGAGATGAGTCGATTATTTTTATTAATGGATTATTAGTGAGTCCAATTAGCGCACTATAGGAACAGGCAAATAGTTAAGTGTGGGGACCCTACTAATTACGGCACAAGCAAGAGAAAATCCTAAGTCTAGGGGCTCGATGAAAACCGCGTAAACACCGGAAAAGGCAGAAAAAATGAAAAGAAAATAAAGCCGCGTAAAAAGCTGCGAAAAAGTCCTAAGGGTCCCCCGAGCACACCGGTGCTCGGCGAAACAGACCCGCTAAGTCCAAGAGTCCACAAGTGTCCAGTCTGAGTCCCTGTATTATTACAATAATAATAATAAAAATAAAACCTAATCTAACCTCACCCACTCAACTCTCTCTCTCTCTCGCTCTATCCTGTGGCTTCGTAAAGAAGGAAGCCGCCTCCAAGTTCCTCGGTTGCACCGGCTCCTCGAAAGTTGCCTCCGCGGTCCTCGGGCCCTCGCAAGAGACAGAGACAAGTGGTCAGACCAAAGTAATCAAATAATAATAATGAAAATAGATGAAACTGAAAATGAGGGTATATATGCAAAAATACAAAATAAAATAAACACTCAAAATAAAACAAAAATAAAAATAAAAGAAAAAGAAAATCAAACAAAATAAAACAAAAATAAAATAGAAACAAAAGCCGCGAAAAAGCCGCGAGCTCTGAAAGAACCGCGCAAAGCCGCGAAAACAAAAACGAAGATAAAAAAACTACTAAGCCGTGCTCCCCGGCAACGGCGCCATTCTGATGAGCGATCTGAACGACTAAGGTAAAGGTACAGAAATGGTCGTTGCGACCTCGGGCACTCAGATGCACTTAATCAAGAAAAATGAACCACTAATAGAGATAAAACAGATAAAACACGAAATAGCGATCCTGCTATTGGATTAACCTGGTATAGCGACCAGGGTCGAACTCAAGGAGCACGGATTGGCCTCTCGGCCTATGAAGTAGTAAAAAGAAATAAAACAAGAGAAGAAAATATTTTTAGTGGTTTTTAATTTATTTTATATTTTTTTTGGTTTTTTAATGTATTAAGAAAATAAGAAAAACAAAGAAACACACACTTCAACAATTTATTTAAAGCACTAAAAATCAACCAAAAATGCAAACAAAAATATTTTTATGTGTTCTATAATTTTTAGTTTTTTTGGTGAATTTTTGAGAATTTTCTGATGTTTATTGAATTTTCTAAAAATCAAAAAGTGGCTGAAATCAAAGGTACTGTCCAGCCGAGCCAAAAGGCCTAGATAAAATATCTAAGAGCCCCAAAATGGCTGGGAGGTAATTTTCCTGTAAAGAAGACAAAATGAGAAAAATTTAGGCACCAATTTTATTGTTTTTGGTTTTTTGGTTTAATTATTAGAATTTTTAGAAGTTTTTATGTGTTTTTCAATTTTTAGGTGTTTTAGATAATTAAAAAAAACCAAAATTGGCTAGAAAATCAAGCTAAGCAAGGCAAACAATAGATAATTTTTGTGGAATTTTTAAGTGAGTTTAATTTTTTTGGGGGTTTTTAAAGTTAGACAGTAGCAAAATTAAGGGTTTTTGATTTTTTAAAAATATCAAATGAAATAAAAAATGTCCTCAAAAATCCACGAAAATTTTACACCATGGCAGGAGCCATGTGTCCAATTTTCGTTGGATTTGGAGGTGTTTTGCTATTTTGTTCAAAAATAAAGAAGGGGCACTGTGCACAGGGACCAAAGTGCAAATACCCAAGAGTCTGGGGGGTCTGGTGCAATTCACCCAGCAAAACACGCGCCACGCGCGTGCTTGGGGCACTCAGGGACCCAAATGCAATAAAAATAAGTCCCGATGACTTATTTGTAACAGGTACCAAAAGTCCAGGGGCCTATTCGCAAAATACCCAAAATATCATGCACATGTTGAAATAAATCGCGCACAGGGGTATAAATGCAAATAAACTAAAACATTCATTCAATTGATAACAACCAGAACTACAGGGGCATGAGTTGCAAATAAACCAGAGACACACGTGACGAAGCACGTGTCATACAACGCACAGGGGCATAAATGCAAGGAAAATAAAGTACGGGGTCCTCTATGCAAATAACCCTAAAACTAAACAACTAAATTCAATATTTATAGGACTAAAATGAAATAAAAGAAAAGAAAGGGCCTAAGGGTAAATTACCCTTTATTATGCGGACCGGCTGGATGGACGCCACGTGGAGGGGTCTACGGTGTGGATCAGCTGCGGCTCCAACGCTAGGGTCCTCGATGTGATCCGACGCTCGAGGTTCAGCCACGTGTCTGATCGAGCGGCTGTGGCTTTCTGCAGCTAAACCTGGCGCATCGGATGGCTGGAATCGATCCCCCTGATGATCGGGCGGTGACTGATGCTCCCCCGATGAACGGTTCAGATGAAGTCTGGAGCTGGAGGTCGAATCGAAAGGCGACTGAGGATGCTGGAAGAACAGGTCCCCGGCGAGACTCGCCGGCCTCAGGTGTGCGCTAGGCTCCTCCTGGGAGCACTCTGAAGGTCGGAGAAGAGACGTGGAGTGCTCCCGTGTCTGGTGGTGGGCTCCGATGATCAAGCCGAGCTCCGAGGAGCTCGGGCGAGGTCAGCGGAACTGAGCCTCCTGGCTGGATGACGACGGCGGCGATACGAATTGGGCGTAAATGGAAATCGAAGAAAGATAAGGACCTACAAGGTTACCTGGGTGGTCGGAGAGATTGGGGAGGAGCTGGGGAAGCTCCTGGTCGTCGCCTCGAGGAGCGTCTCCCTCTGAGGCTCAAGCTCCAGCTGATGGCGGAGCGACGGCGGCGTAGCTCGCCGGATCGATGGACTCGCCTCCTCTCCTCGCTTCAACAGGCTCAGACGCGAGCTGTCACTCTCACGCACTCTCTGGAGCTCACAGGAGGAGGAAACAAATGGCCATGGGGAAATGAGGTGGCAGAGCTGAGCTATATACGCTGGAGGGGTCCGGGAAAGATGGCTCGGGTAGGGCGTGCAGGCGCGCGGATCCCAAGGTGGATGCCCCGGCGAGGATGTCGGATGTGGCAGGAGTGAAACAGACCCGGGATTTAGGTGGGATTCAATCGGGTTTAGGCGCTAGAAATTAGGGAAGTCGGGTCGGGCGCTTAAATCCGCAGAAGGTGGTCCTGGGGGGGTAGTTGACCGGGCGGTCAACATCCCCAGGGCCAACAGGATCAGGCCACGTGGCTGGATCTTGAAGCTAAAAATTAAGGTAGCAAATGGCCGAATTTGCAAAAAGTTAAAACATGAAATATTTTTGTTTTATTTTTTTCTATTTTTTAGTGATTTTTAATAATTTTTTCGAAATAAAAATAAGGTATATACATAGTATGTACTATATAGGTATATGTACATAATTAGGGTTTTTAATTTTTGATTTTTTTTAATTATTATTTTTGTGCAATTTTATTCCTAATTTATATTTTATTTATTTTCATTATAAAATAAGGAATAAAAAGGTATTTTTATTTTATTTTTATTATTTATATACATAGGCAAAATAAATACATATATACACTTATATACATGGTATATTTACAATATATTTTTGTATTTTTTAATTTTGCTATTTTTATTTGGTTTTTGTTTTCATTGATTTTATTTTATTTATTCACATTATATAACATAGAATATTTACAAAAATTTTGGGAATTAATTTTATTTATTTACAAGGTTAAATAAATATGTGGGTGAGTCTATGTACAATGTGAAAGTGATATTTTTGTTCTTTTTTATTTTCATATTTTTATCTTTTGTTTTTATATTTATAAATATGTACAAGTATTTACAAGCCTATTTTTGGTGAGGAAAATATTTTTATTTATTTACATAAATATTTACACATGAGCCCCTATCTCCCTCTACTTTGGTTTCCATGCGGTCAGGCCCATGCTGAGCCCTCCCTTGGGTTAGATTGCTCAATATTTATTCTAAATATTTCCCTCTTTTTCTTTTTAATCTTTATTCTTTTATTTTTGCACAAAAACATGCTAATTATAGGTTTTTACACAATGCATGCTTTTAGTAATTATTTCTATTTACACATATCTACATGTATTTGCAAAGGTTTTTGTAGCTAAAATATAAGAATAAAGAGTGATGAATGAGTATTCATCAGCCGCCCGCGTATCTCGTCCGATCTCGTCAGCCCAATTCGTGCAAATCACCTTCGCAAAATCTCATCCCCGATCATCTTCCTTTTTTGATCAACTGTGCCGCCTCAAGTCCCCTCTATTCGCTCCTATAAAATCACGCCTCCGGTGCACCATTCCAGTGTCCGCCGATTGAGCCAAGATCTGAGGAAGGCGGTGATAGTGCCCTTCATTCTAAACGCTGGAGAGATCCGAGGAATCATCCTCGTTGCAGTGTGGTCGTGCACGCAGCTCCTTGCTCTGGCATGCAACACCGTAGAGCCAATGACCCTCATCTTCACCATAATTCAATTTCCCATCTTCAACTTAGCCTCCTGCCAGAGGCATCAACTCCACCTTCACGATCCCACCTTTCCGCTCCGATCACTGACCTCCCTCCACCTCGTGGTCATACATCTCCGCTTCCTCCACTGATACAACCTCTAGGCTAGCACCCCTGGGACAACATCAAATCTTCATCAGCTTTGCGTCGGTGTCCCCTTTC
The DNA here is from genome assembly GCA_037367405.1 of Ottelia alismoides. Lineage (NCBI taxonomy): Eukaryota > Viridiplantae > Streptophyta > Magnoliopsida > Alismatales > Hydrocharitaceae > Ottelia > Ottelia alismoides. The sequence continues at coordinate 767,609 of JAZKJV010004338.1, read as the reverse complement.
GTGTGGCTCAGCTCCAGCGGGTCCCTTCATTGGCAAAACTCCCTCGACTAGAGCTCATCTTCCAGGAGAGATCTCTGCTCTGACCGCTTCCTCCTGAGAGGGTCCATTATCCTCACAACACCTGCTAGCTTTCCTCAGTCTGACTTCCTCGACCAAGGGATCGGAGCTCCAACTTCAGAGCATCATCAAATTCGCTGCAGAACCTGCTCCGTCCCTCCATCATGCCTGACAGGACCAACGACCCGTAGCCCTCGCCTATATCTGCCCCACGAGCCACCGGGCGTGAGGCCCGAGGCCCCCTCCCACGTGAGCCGCACGTTGTTGGGGGAATGTTTGCAAAGAACCTCCGCCCCCCTTCACGTGATTTTCACGTGCAAGCAGGGGTGTAATTACAAGAAAGCCCTCGAAGACCCTAAATTTACCAGAAGACCCCTGCACGTGGCAAACATGTGGGGGATTGTGGATTTTTGCATTCAAGCCCCAAAGGATCGTCATATTTACAGCCTTACCCCACCATCCAGTGGTCACGTGCTACGAACGTGACCCTCTGGGAATCTTGCAGAAAGCCCCTCCCGCAGGCCGGTAATTCTACTTTAGTCCCTTTTTTGCATTTACTTTTTATTTAATTATTGTAATTTTGCGAATAGACCCTTGTGTTCCCCATTTATTTTAAACCTCCATATTGCATAATTTTATTTATTAAAAAATTGCATGATGTTTATCACTTAATTCTATACATTATGGCACATTTGTGGTATCTTTATGATATGTGGTCAATTAAGAATTAATATTCTTGTGATAAATTGCATATTTCGCCAATCTTGTGCCTCAAATTTCATAGGTAATTAACCATTGCTCTGGAAATTTCTAAAAATTGAAGGATCATAGAATTAATTGTGTTTAACATCGTTCCTAAAAAGAATTGATTTTCATGCATGGTTTGCCCTATAAAGATCATTTTGCATATTTCAATCTTTAATTATTAATAAGTACTAAAACTCGTATTTTTGAGGTTTAGGATTTTTCTGAGAACAATCACCAAGTGATAGATCTTAGATAATGTTATCCCTTGAAAATAAATAGTTTTAATATTTATTATAATTAATTATTGAAATTCACTTCATTTTCATTCATAAAATATTTATACTGCATCCAAAAATTCCAAAAATAATACAGTATATGCATTTCATCATAAATGACATCTTGGCCAAGTTTCATATTTTTCGGACATCGTTTGATTGAAAATTGCTTTTTAGTCATTAAAATTGGCCTAATTTGCATTTTGCATCCCAAATTGCATTAAAATACCAAAAAAACACCTCAAAAATCATGCACGAATTTTGATAGACAAAATTCTAGGTTGTTCCTTTAGCTCCTTGAGTTTGACCTTGGGATTTACCCAAGTAAAATAAACATAAAATCACGCCACTTAAAATTTGATAAATTTATTGTGGTTATTTCTTGATCGATTCCGAATTCCTGGCGTAATTATAACGACACATTAAACAATAATTCACGCAAACTAACGAAGGATTTCCGTGGCTCGTCATAAGGTCCTGACTAAACCATCCATGAGTCGACAACTTGGGTAGAAGTGAAATAGATGAGGGGTGGAATACGTTGATAAACAATGAGGAAATGAAGAGGAAATAGTAGAAGGCTCACACTAACAATGGCAAAAATAAATGAAAATAGACGAAATGAAAAAAGTGTGCAAGTGTGTGGGACTTGATGTTTGATCTAAAATATAATTCATGCAAACACCAATTTAATGCATTCACCAACTCACACTAAGTGGAGCCGTAAGAGTTCGGCAATTTTTATCTTTTCAATTTTATTTTATTTTTCTGACAAATATTATAACATGTCCTTAGAGGTTATCCCTATAGGAGAGTGAGTATTACCAGAAAAGTATCTCGTACTTCCCACTTCTTTTGTAACTTGTAGCCTGCACTTTTTAAGATAATCCTTACTATTGGGTATGGATCCACTACTCAGCCAAAGAATATAGGAGGAAGATAATAGGAAAAACCAATACTTTCCCCTGGCAGGGTACTCGGACTTGGAACGATGAGACATACATCCCAGTGAGGGGATGTCCTAAGCTCAATACTTCAGATTAGGTCTGCAAGTAGACGAAGACCTACTCGCCCACGTATGATATAAGTGCTAATACTTCGTGAATCCGTTAACAGCAAGGCAGTACTCGAGCTGGGTTTTTGGCTATGTTTCCTTGGGTCATGCCTAACTCGGTCTGGATGGTACCTGAAAATAATGTGGGCTTTATGAACCCAAAAAATGAAGTCCATTACGAAATTTAATTTTTAGTCAAAGTTTATTAAACAATACCCTTGTTTTAATTTTTAAGATTTCACTTTTTTTAGTATTTTAAAGAAAATTTGCCTAATAATTTTTTGTATTTTCTTTAAATCCTAAGTGAGTAAAAACATGGGAAGATAGCGGAAAGCAATGCAAGGCGACACAAGGATGGAAATCTCAACCTTGTGTCAAAATGATGTATGCTCAGTAAGAAGACTCATTGTGCTTCCCATCTCTCTCCACACCGGATGCAAGACATGGAATTTAAATCTACACTATATGAGATACAAGCCAGTGAAATCACCCTAAGCAGGAATTGTTATTAGCGTGAAGCCTAGATTTAGTTTGATGTAAGTTCAAATGTATCAGAGACTATAGGAGCATGCAGATACTAAGGTTTTGGACCTAAAATAACCGAGCAAACAAGTCCTAAAATCTAAGGACTCATTCACATAAAACAAATAAAAGAAAACGGAAAGCATAAAATATGAAAAATAAATAAAAACAAGTGGAAAATAGGGAGAATAACAAGTGAGAAAGTGTTTAAAAATGTGAGAAAATGGATGCAAGTCTCCATGTGAACAGACACCTAGTAAAATATGCTTGATAAGTCTGAGTGTCCAAGAGTCCTTGTACCTATATTATTACAATAATATAATGCAAAAATAAAAGTCTCTCGCTCACAAAATAAGACAAAATCTACACTAAGATGCTCCTCTGTGTGTGTGTGTGTTTGTATCCTCCTTGCTCTCTCCAATTATCTCACAAATAAAGAGTTGATCTCCATGTAGCTCAAGTGCTCCAGCTCTCCTAGAAAAGTTGCCTTCGCCACGCAGTCCCTCGTAAATAATTCAACAAAGAAATAGGTCAGAAATAGATAAATAATTATTTATAAAAATAAAATAAAAGATAGGTAAATAATGCAAATAAATATGTACAATCATATCCTATGTTGCTACCTGGCAGCGACGTCATTTAATAGCTCAAAATTGATCAGCGATGCCTAATGCCCGATCTTGGAAGGCATGCGGTGTCCTACAAGTTGGATCTGACAATTGTTGTATCGACAGCTTCACAGTACTCGGCATGTATCCAATCAACATATCAATCAACAATCAACCCAAAATGTAAGATAATTCAATGCAAATGTATGAGTCAAAATTTATTTTTATTTTAACTCTAAAAAATATGTGTGTATAGTTTATAAGTAAGTAGAGTGTCGAACTTCAGAGAGCTATGCGGATAAGGTTAATTATTATCTATTAATGAAAACAAATAACACTTCTTTTGCTTTTTTGTGGATTTTAAATTATATTTAATTTTTAAAGATTTTTAATGTTTTATACTTTTTATTTTTAATTTTTTTTCGTTTTTATATTATTTTTAATTTTGCAAATTTTTAGTGACTTTTTATCTTTATTAGAGATATAATATAGATATATATAGCACTATGTATCGTACAAATAATATAGATAATATATAAATAAATAAAGGAAACATATACAAGAACAGCCATTTTCTTTTTTTAAAAGGTTTTAAATATATATTAGGTAATAATAAATAATAATAATTGTATAGGTAAATATAAGTATATATAGTATATATAAGGTTTTAGATTTTTAAATATAGCTATATATACTCAAAACTCACAAAATAAAATGTTTTTGTATTTTTAATATTTTACTCTATTTTTCTATTTTTCCTATTTTTCTTGTATTTTTTCTATTTTTTTTTTGATTTAATATATCAAATAAGAAATATAATAAATAGGTTAAATTATTTTGGATTTTAAAAATAGATAAATAGTTTAAAAATTCCCCAAACTATTTTTAATATATATATATATATATTATATATACAAATAAGTGACATGAAACTATTTTTTGGAATTTTATAAAGGTTTTACTGATTTTTATGATATTTTTAAGGTTTCGTAATTTTAAGTCTTTTTATTTTATATTTCTTTGTGATTTTTGGTCTGAAGTTGTAATGTATAGTGATATATAATCTAATCTTTTGGAATTTTTAAAGTAGGTTTTCTAATTTTTTGGTTTTTTATCTGCAAATAGGAATAAATAACTCTGATTCTATTTATCATAAATAGGAAAATGCAATAAAATGTAAATAAAAATTATGGCATGAACATGCATCATGTTAAGCATCTATAACATTTACCCCAAAATAAACAAAGCAAGGGAGCTAATTTACAAAAATAAAAAGCAAGTAAATAAATAAATACACTGCCAGTATGGAGCTCTTTGCAATAAAATATAAGTATAAGGTCTTCTATGAAAAATATCCAAAATATTACACTATTTTTACAAATTTAAAGATAAAAATATATACAAGAAGCTAGAAGGGCCTATATGCAAAAGCACCAGGCACCTCACGTAGATGGCCATGTGAGGTGACTTAGTGATGAATCTACGTTTCATCATCTTTATTCTATCATTTTGGCCTTAAAAACCCTAGTTAATGCGTGTAAATAGTGTTAATTCATGCATTTTATCATCTATGCATTTGTGTATAAATTGTGCATAAAATACTGTTTTTAATGCCAAAATTATAGAATAAAGAAAAGAAAAGAAAAAGAATAAAATATTGTAAATATTTTATGACCCGAAACCTCAAGACCTAGGCATCTTGATGACTAGGTCGACAAGGAAAAAAGTAGGGGGAGATAAGGGCCAAAATACCAATAAAAATCCCTTTCATTTCATTCATTCTTTATTAACTTTGGGACCTATTTTTGGTTCCACTTTTTATACATCAAATAAAGAAACTTTGTACATGAAAGTTGTAGATAATTAAATAAAGTAAAATACAAAATTGGTTTCACTAAAAAAATCATGTACAGATAAAAAATTATGGTCTGAATAAAAATCCAGAATCCCAAATTTCCAGACCTGTATCTCCCAAATAAAAACTCCAAATGCATGAAACTCGCCTTTAATTGTATATAATTTAAAATAAGCTATTTAATGCCGGTGGTTTCACATTTGGCGGAGCTACGGTTTGAAAGTTGAGTTTTGGACCCCTATTGTATACTTATACAGAATAAAATATTCATTTTAATATTTATTCATTATTTTTATAATTTTATATTTTTATAATTTTGTAAATATTACTTATAATAAATGTGTACATTAAAATCAGAATAAAAACAAAAAAGAAACATAAAAATAAAATACATGTATATATAATACATAGGTATAGTACCTGCACCCATACCTATAGTTTTAACACTTTTATTTTATTAAATATACAAAACACATCAGAAAAATAAAATAAAAATATTTTTAAGTGTATAAAAATACTATACAAATTTATAAAATACTAAACAAAAATAAATAAATTAAAAACACAAAATAAAAATAAATTAATAAAATATGTAGATAATATACCTATAAAGGGTATAAAAGGAAACTTGTAATTATTAATCTCGAAAAAATATATAAAAATCACTATAAAATAATTTATAAAACAATAAACATTTTTTTATATTATAAGTTTAATTTAATAAAATCATTTTATAATTCTTTTCGATTTTATAAATCTTTTTCAGGGTGCTTTTTCCTGGTTGGTCCACGTGGACCAACCAGGTGGCTTTGGACGTTGACCTTTGGTCAACTTCCTGGTCCAAGCTCCTGTAGCTCTGACAGGCCTAGATTTTTGCCCGCTTTCATGGATTTTTCTAGGTCGTCTCGTTTCTCCTTTGATGATGATTTCTTCTGCACTTTTTGTCCTCGAAGATCACTCTTACGCGCCCTTGCATCATTTCGGGGATTCGATCAAAGATCCGCTCGTGATTGTGTTCAAATAACCACCCGCCACCCTCCATTCTCTCTTGAACCCTCTTTTGACCCTTATTTTGGTTCATCCTCGCCAAGCTCAGGACCGGAGGCGTGACAGGCCTCCTCCAGTTAGCAGGAGGAGCCCAGGCGAGGATCGAGGAGCAGCTCCAACCCCCTATCTCTGGTCGCCTCCATTGAGGTCTATGCTCATGGTTTCAGGCCATTCGAGTGTATTTTCTATGCTTTTCTTTGTAGCTTAGTTAGATATTAGTAGTGGTTTTTAGTTCGTGTGTTTCTTAGGTCTGATAATCACATCATCCACTTGATTCCGCAGTCAAACACCTTGCCGGAGCTCTCGAGCTCCGACCACCACTTCACCTTTTTATCATCACCATTCCACCTTCATTGCACGCCTGCAACCCCTGGAACCCCTCTCTGTCGTATTTGATCTTTCTTGAAGGTCCAGGGGCCAAGAGACTCCTCCTGGGGTCGTGTTTTTGTTCGCGCCACATCCACCTGGAGCCACCCTCCTCCGCCACGACGCAGCAGCGCTCCGGCCACTCCGTGGCCTTTTTGAGAGTGTCGTCCAATCGAGGGGGCTCCCAGGGGGCTCGTGGTGCCAACGGAGGGGAACGAGACACACCGTGCGTGAAGTTTTTGAAGCTCCAACGTCATCCTGGCCGCGTCCTCGCAGTGTTCTTCCTTCACGCCCCGGCGCCGTCGATCTGCTCTGTGTTCTTCCAGGCCCACCATCAACAGTCGGATCTTGAGCAGCCTCGGCCGTTGATTGCCTGTGCGCGATCTAATCGATGCCGTTGAAGCCCAACCGCCATCGGAGCCCAGTGCGTGGACACGTGTATAAGTGATCCATTCCCAGCCGTCCGTGCCCGCCCTTGTTTGGGGTAATTTGCAGATTCACCCGAAGTCCTTTTGTATTTATTAATCAGTATTGAAACACTCATTTGCCTTTTAAAGTTTTTGTAACATTTGAGAATAGGACCCCCATACTCTTAAGGCCTTGCAAGTTAGCCCTTGTCAGGTCACGTGCCTCGTGCACGTGACCTGGCGATTTTGCAATAGGGCCCCTATTTGTTTGTTTATTTCATCTAAGTTCTGAAACTTTTTAATCAGTATTATATTTTCTGGATATTTTGCGTAAATGCCCCTAAAGTTTTGATAAATATCATTTTGGTCCTCGTCTGGCACGTGGTTACGCACGTGGGCTGGGAACTTCTGCAGATAAGCCCTTGCGCATTTTAGATTAAACATTTAGTCCATAAATTTTTGTTTCAGTTATAATTTTTGTGAGAATTTACGTTTAGGCCCTCAACTTATCATATTTGCACAAATACCCCTCGCATGTATGTATTTTCTTGTCGTTGTCTCTAATTTTTGCATGCACCTATAAAACCCCAAAAAATCCCCAAAAATCACATTAAGCTCATGTTGCATTGCACATTCATGGCATACTTTTATTTTACATTTTTATTGTATTTTATTATTTATAAAAATTCAAAAATACGTATTTTCAGCACTGTTTGCATTAGAAAATAATAAAAATTATAAAATCACCTAAAAATTTCCAAAAAAAATATATTTTTTGTTTATTTTAGTGTGTTTTAACTTCATACCAAAAAATATTAAAAAATACAAAACAAAACTCCTAAAATTTGTAAAACTCTAAAAACCTTCAAAGAAAATTATTAAAAATCCATAAAAATCCAAAAAAAGCAAACTCGGTTCATGTGCTTTCTCTAACTTATTATCTTTTATTCAAAAATAATTTGAGGAATTTTGGACTCTGATTTCTATTTTTCATCCTCATTTTAATTTCGGTCAGCCCTTTTATTTACTATTTTCAGTATTTTTGACTATTAAAATACCAAAAAATTCAGAAAATTATAGAAAAATCACAAAAATAGTAGAAAAATATAAAAAAACCAAAAATACTTTATTGTCTGGTTTTTATTTATTTTACCTTTTTTTATAAATACTCTATTCTGCTATCTCTCTTATATTATATATATCTTCTATTATTAAAAAAGAAAATATAAAAATATAAAACACAAAAAGAAAATATAAAATCAGTAAATTAAAAATCAAAATACAAAAATATAAAAAAAATAATTAAAAAATATATAAAATTAAAAACCCACAAAAATAGCATAGATAGGCAAATACATCAGATTCACACACTTGTGCATTCACTTGCCCTGTTCTATATGTCTCCTCCCTGTGCTCGACCTCTATACATACTTACACCTATACACATCTTTGTTGTAGAGTTATAATAAATTTTAACTCCGCACATTTACTTTCATTGCTTGATTTATCTGTTGTGGGTTAATTGTTGATCGATCGAGGTTTCGTGAGTGGTCGCCTCAGCGACATTGTGGTCCCACCTTATGTGAACTATTTTAGACCCTCGCCAAACCTCGATTATCAAATGGCGCCGTTGCCGGGGAGCAACAGCGCGTAGATCGTGTCTTATTGGTGATTGTGATTGATTGTCTATTTTGCGGCTTCCATTTTTCTTGTTTTTATTTTCTTTATTTTTGATATATTTGTTGAGTTGTCTAACCTTCTCTTTTGTTGACTTTGTGCGAGGAACCGCGGATCGAGGGAGGCTCTCCACCCTAGGCGCCTACGCACTCACGTGAAGCCGGCTCTAGCCAGCCTAGCACAGAGGAGACAAGAAGAGAATTTTGAAGACCGAGCTCAATCTTTAGTTGCATTTTCTTTTTTGTTTATTTATTTTTGTAATTTAAGTGAGAGAGATACCTTATTTATTGTAATAATACAGGTACTCAGGAAACTTGGACATTCGGGCCTAATTTCTAGGTGTTTGTACACTTGGGGGCTCACCGCGGTTTTCGTCGGCTTTTCGTCGCATTTTTTATTTTATTTTGTTTTCCGGTTTTGTTTCTTTTGTGTGATTGAGCCCCTAGTTTTAGGATTGCTTGCGATAGATTAAGTCCAAACACCTAACAACCTTTGCATGTGCCTATAGTCTACGCTTTGGACTTATATCAAATTTTAAACAGTCGCTTCATCATCTTCGAGCCTCCGCGTCGCGAGCCTACCCTGCCAAGCGCTTCTCCTGAACTCGATTTGTCGAGAGGAGGAGGGGTGAGCCTAGACCGGACTCTTGGATTGAGGATCGGTGACCGACTTATGGTTCTTCACGATAATATCAATTTCTAAACTTAGGGCGATTTCATCGGCTTTGCATTTGCATATAGATTAGGTTTCAATTCTGCTGAGCATCTTTGCATGTAGAATGCTGGAGGCAAGGTGAGCATTTCTCTTTAGCATACATCATCGTTTTGCCGCTTGCATTGCTTTTCCATCCCTCTACCTCTGTTTTTGATCACCTAGGTGCTAAGTAAAATTGACTCCTTGTTAGGCTCGTGCATTTCTCATTAAAAAAAGGTGATAATCAAATAAATTGGGATTGCTAACATTACTCGACTCTAAAATCCACCAAAAAGAAAAACGTGTCTTGGGGCGAGTAATCCCCTCATTGTCTTCGCTTTTATTTGTTCGCGCACACCCTAAGGACTAGTGCCCAAATCCTATTCAGCCCCTAAGTGTGTGCACAATTTTTGACTTCTCACCTAACTCTAAAACAGACAAGATAAAAAGACCGACTTTTCGGTCTCTACCAAGTTGAGTAGGTGAATTGAGGGTTTGTCTTATTTTCATTTTTGCTTGTGATTGTTTTGTGTGAGTCCTAGATTGCTTCTGCTTATTTGTGCCTTCTTCTTCGCTCTCTTGAGTTGACCGCCGTGCTCTCCCGATCATTATCTTTTGTTTTCAAGATGGACCCCTGGAGCGTATTTTATCCGGACTTTGTGGATCACTCGCTCACTCCAGCCGGTCCACCTCCCTTTTATCAGGAGGATCCTCCTATTTTTTCTGATTTTTGTACATACCCGCATCAGCCACAATGTCAGATCTCGGACTTCTAACCACACCCACCTCCACCTCCTTATTTTCCACCTCCACATCCACCCGAGACTGACCTGTTGGAGTCACCTTTCACGATGTCCACACTTGAGACCTTGACCCAGTTCATGGAGCAAATGAATTCGAGGATTGACGACCTCACTTGCATGAATAAGAGCCACATTTATGCTTCACGATCTGACGATTTGGAATCATTTGAGGATTACCATGAGAGCTTGCAATCGCCCAAAATACAAAAAAATGAGAAAAAATTAAAAACACAAAAAGAGATTGGGAGACCTTTGGCCGATTCAGACTGTGAGGAGAAGTACCATCTGCCAGACCATTTACCCACACAGCCTTTCACACCATGTCCCATCTTTGACCCCGAGGATGCCGCTGTACAGACTGCTCTTGGCATGCCTCGTGTATACGATGATTCCGACTTCCTCATTTGTTTGGAGGAGGTCCAAAAATTCAAAAAAAATGTTATCTGAACCCGAAGTGGTGGCCACCATACATGAGATCATCCGTGCCCCACTGCAGCAGGCCATGACCGATTTATCTACTCCTCTTCCCAAGAAGAGAAAGCGGAGGAGAAGATCTGAGCGTCATATCTTGACCATGGCCACTGCCCACGCCATCACACACCGTCCTATTCCTAGGAAAAAGAACATCGCCACACCTTTCATTAGTTGCACCATCTCTGACCACGCATGTGATCACACTCTCCTAGACGGTGGTGCTTCGATTAGCATCATACCCTTCTCAGTGGTACAATCTCTTCACTTAGGGCCTCTCAAGAAGACCATGATGATCGTATAGTTTGCTGATGGATCAATAAAGAGGCCGAAGGGTATCCTTGAAAACGTCGTCATCTCGATTCAGGGCATGAGCTATCACGTTGACTTTGTCGTTTTGCCCATGGAGACCTCCACAGGGGAGCACTATCCAATCATCATGGGATGACCATTTCTCGCCTCTGCGAGGGTCGTTATTGATTATGGATCAGGAGAGATTCGTTGCTGTCCTGTTGACAAGAGCGAAGTGTTGATCACCGCACCCACCGTTGACCAGAGACCTGCACCTGATGTGACCACACCTGTTCTGGCTGACCCTGAGGCCTATGACCTTTATGAGGATATCAGAGAGACTTTCTTTATGACTGATGATGAGACCCGAGAATTCCTCTCCAAGGAGGAAGGCTCGAAAAGCATAGACCTCGGAGTTTCTGCTTCCTGTGATTGGCGATGTGTTGATGACATCCGTGGGATTTACACGATTGATACTATTGAGCAAAGGGCAGATTTGGATACTAGACGGGACGAACATGAGTTGACTACTTTCACCAATAGTTCCGTCCTTGTTCATGCAGATTTAGATAAGACAAAGGCTGAATTTGATTTGATTGCTTTTATTCGAGAATTCAGGCCTTTTGATGAGAAAGATGATCCGGTTGAGATTATAGAGGACGAACAGAGTTCGACTACTTCCACTGATGAGTTCGTTCCTTTTGGTTTTGACCTGGACGATACCTCGCAGGATGACTCTGAGTACACTTCTTCCGATGATGACGAGTTTGTTCCATTTCAATTCGATATCAGCGAGACTCCCAAGGCCGGACCTAGTCACACTTCTTTCACTGATCCGTCTGTGCCTTCACACCCTAGGGCCACTGAGGACCATCACCCCGTCGACCCTGATCAGCTTCCGTCCACTGTGGACCCCGATGTCGACCTGCACCACACTAGATCCATTCCTCAGCGGTCCCCCAAGAAGGTTCGCTTTCTACCTTCTTGACCCTGTGTACATCCACCTCTGTTGTATATTCTCTTCTATTCATCTTTGTCCATCTCCCGTTTTGCTCATCCACCCATTCTCGTGTTTGCCTTGCTTAGGACGTACTTTGTCCTAAGTATAGGGGGTGGACGAGCCGAGTGTTCCTTCATCGTTCTGTTTTATCTCTCCTATTGTTGCCTATACTTAGGGCTTCTTTTACCCTAAGTATAGGGGGAGCGATGTGTATATCCTCTTATCTCTCCTTCCAATTTCAGATCTCTTTTCTTCTTTTCTTCTTTTCCTTTTCTATCTTCCTTATCTATCAAAAAGGTGTCGCCCCTTGTATACAGTCTTCTATACTTGTGACATACTTTGTCCTAAGTATGGGGGGTGTGCACCCCGAGTTTCTTCCATTCATTTCGATCCTCTCCATTGTCTCCTCTTCTTGTCTATACTTAGGGATATCTTACCCTAAGTATAGGGAGAGACAATCTGAGTATGATCTGTTCATTCCCACCCTTGACCCTCCCTGCATTGTGTACAGTCTGCTATACTTAGGATTATTTGATCCTAAGTATAGGGGGGGCGGTCAACTTCTCATTTGTTCATTCGTTTCTTCGTTCATTTATTCTTTAGATTTTCCTATACTCAGTACGAGTTATGTCTTCTCTTTTCTCTCTGATCTATGAGGACATAGCTCAAGCTAAGTATAGGGGGTCGTATATACTATGTATATACTTTAGTCATAACTCGTACTTTCATATTTTCCTAATAATTATGGCTAATAATTCTTTAAAATTCATTAAAAAACTTAATAAAAAGATGTGATTATTCCTCAAATTCTTTTTGTATTTACTGATTAATAAATCAGGTGAAAATGTTTTTTGCAAAATGTTTGAAAAATAGTTTGAAAATCTGTGTGAAAAATCTTTTGAAAACTATTTTGAAAATGTTTTGTTACATGTTTTCAACCTTTGTAAAAATGTGTGGCTTGTAAAATCTATTTTCTTTGTGTGAAATAAAATGTTTGAAAATTGTTTGCAAACGGTTTGAAAAATGGTTGCAAAATTATTTCGAAAAATCTATTTATACTGTTTGAAAACCTTTGCAAAATGATTTTCAAATGTGTGTACATGTTTGCAAAAATATTTGTAAAAATTATTTTGGACTATAGTTTTCAAAATTTTTTGAAAAACATGTGTCAAATATGTTTGAGGAATATATACATCACACCAAAATCCACTATATATATACATATAAAAGTGATCACTTGCCCTGTAAACTCTTAAAATTCACTTCTTGTATATATAAGAAGCACTCCCGTGTAAATATTTTAACCTAACTTTTAGCCAAAATCTTTTGTTTTCTAAAATCCCAAAAACATTTGCAAAATTAAAATCCAAAAACATTTGAAAAATCTCTTTGAAAAATACAAAAAATGCATATGCATCGTCTTTTTAAAAATCCATAAAAAGTTCAAAATCTTTGAAAATTGCATCACAAAAATATTCTCTGCATAGCATTGCATAGCATGAGCATTTTTCGGATTGAGTTTGATAGTTGAACGAGTCTAAGTAAAATCCGGAGATTGGAGCTTGATTGGACCTTAAAATCTACCTAATAACAGGAACCTTATAGGAATTGGGTTTGAGGTACTTCAGGTCTAGTTGACTTAATTCTTTGAGGATCACGAGACTTGGTTCAATGGATTCTTGACTGCCTAAGTAGAGTATTTCGGAGCACATGCACGACTCTTGTTGATAATGACCTAACTTGGACACCTGCACCTTTCACTTGGCTCACCTCAGTTGGAGTGGTGAGGGGATTGGATTTGCCGGTATGAGATGCACACAAGTGGAAACACTTGTCCTCCTCTAGGGAGGGAAGTGCACCCCAACCCGTCCAGTGATGAGGAATTCTAAAGACAGGAGAGTATGGGTTGCAATAAAGCTTCAAAAGAGGGATAGTCTACTGGCTCAAGAGGAAAAACTCCTTATGTAAATGTTGTTGTATATATTATTTCAAAAAAAAAAGAAAAGAAAAAAAAGACAGGCATGTACAAAAATAAAATGCCTGCAAAGTATGTGAATATGTTGTAAAGTCAATAAGCAAGCTTGAGTTCCAAAGTCAAATCATGTGAGCCTGCATCTGGATGACTTGACTACACTGGTCTTGCATCCTAGGATAGGTAGCTATACTGGCTACCGTCCATTCTTCTCTTCACCCCCTCCTCCTGAGCTAGTTGCCACTTGAACTTAGAAGGGAATACCCCGCTCCTCGAGGAAGGAGTTATTGGATTGGGGAATCATTGGGTTGTCATACTGGAGAAGTTAGTCTCTTTGTCATTTCAGTTGGGGAGAGCCACAATCACTTACATTGTACGAGTCAGATTCATAGTCGTAAGGGTTTGCGTATGAGTTGAAATATTTTTGACCTGGCTATTGAGGAGACTTGAATAGAGTTTTGGGATTCTCGAAGGCTGTTGGATTTCAAATCCGATTCTCATTAAGGTTCCGACCGCACTAAAACTTCAAAGGTCCGACTTAAGCTCCAAACTTTGATTTTGTGAAGACAAGTTTGATCATTAAATTTAATCCACATTTCCTCTTTTTCTTTTCTTTGTTTTTCTTTTATGCACTTATTGCATAAGTGTTTGCTAGGGACTAGCAAAGGCAAGTATAGGAGGATGATGAATCTACGTTTCATCATCTTTATTCTATCATTTTGGCCTTAAAAACCCTAGTAAATGCGTGTAAATAGCATTAATTCATACATTTTATCATCTATGCATTTGTGTATAAATTGTGCATAAAATATTTTTTTAATGCCAAAATTATAGAATAAAGAAAAGAAAAAAGAATAAAATATTGTAAGTATTTTATGACCTGAAACCCCGAGACCTAGGCATCTTGATGACTAGGTCGACAAGGAATAAAGTAGGGTGAGATAAGGGCCAAAGTACCAATAAAAATCCCTTTCATTTCATTCATTCTTTATTAACTTTGGGACCTATTTTTGGTTCCACTTTTTATACATCAAATAAAGAAACTTTGTACATGAAAGTTGTAGATAATCAAATAAAGTAAAATACAAAATTGATTTCACTGAAAAATCATGTACATATAAAAAGTTATGGTCTGAATAAAAATCCAAAATCCCAAATTCCCAGACCTGTATCTCCCAAATAAAAACTCCAAATGCATCAAACTCACATTTAATTGTATATAATTTAAAATAAGCTATTTAATGGCGGTGGTTTCGCATTTGGCAGAATTACGATTTGAAAGTTGAGTTTTGGACCCCTATTGTATACTTATACAGAATAAAATATTCATTTTATTATTTATTCTATATTTTAAAATTTTATATTTTTATAATTTTGTAAATATTACTTCTAATAAATGTGTAAATTAAAATCAGAATAAAAACATAAAAGAAACATAAAAATAAAATACATGTATATATAATACATAGGTATAGTACATGCACCCATACCTATAGTTTTAACACTTTTATTTTATTAAATATACAAAACACATCAGAAAAATAAAATAAAAATATTTTAAAGTGTATAAAAATACTCTACAAATTTATAAAATACTAAACAAAAATAAATAAATTAAAAACACAAAAAAATAAATTAATAAAATATGTAGATAATATACCTATAAAGGGTATAAAAGGAAACTTGTAATTATTAATCTCAGAAAAATAAATAAAAATCACTATAAAATAATTTATAAAATTATAAACATTTTTTATTTTATAAGTTTAATTTAATAGAATCATTTTATAATTCTTTTCGATTTTATAAATCTTTTTCAGGGTGCTTTTTCCTGGTTGGTCCACGTGGACCACCCAGGTGGCTTTGGACGTTGACCTTTGGTCAACTTCCTGGTCCAAGCTCCTGTAGCTCTGACAGGCCTAGATTTTTGCCTGCTTTCGCGGATTTTTCTAGGCCGGCTCGTTTCTCCTTTGATGATGATTTCTTCTGCACTTTTTGTCCTCGAAGATCACTCGTACGCGCCCCTTGCATCACTTCGGGGATTCGATCAAAGATCCGCCCGTGATCGTATCTCGAAGTTCGCCCTTCGCCACTTTTCAAATAACCACCCGCCACCCTCCATTCTCTCTTGAACCCTCTTTTGACCCTTATTTTGGTTCATCCTCGCCAAGCTCAGGACCAGAGGCGTGACAGGCCTCCTCCAGCTAGCAGGAGGAGCCCAGGCGAGGATCGAGGAGCGACTCCAACCCCCTATCTCCGGCCTCCACCGTTGAGGTCTATGCTCATGGTTTCAGGCCATTCGAGTTTATTTTCTATGCTTTTCTTTGTAGCTTAGTTAGATATTAGTAGTGGTTTTTAGTTCGTGTGTTTCTTAGGTCTGATAATCACATCATCCACTTGATTCCGCAGTCAAACACCTTACCGGAGCTCTTGATCTCCGGCCACCACTTCCACCTTTTTATCATCACCATTCCACCTTCATTGCACGCATGCATCCCTTGGAACCCCTCTCTGTCGTATTTGATCTTTCTTGCGGGTCCAAGGGCTAAGAGACTCCTCCTGGGGTCGTGTTTTTGTTTGCGCCACAGCCACCTGGAGCCACCCTCCTCCGCCACGACGCAGCGGTGCTCCGGCCACTCCGTGGCCTTTTTGAGAGCGTCGTCCAATCGAGGGGACTCCCAGGGGGCTCGTGGTGCCATCGGAGGGGAACGAGACGCACCGTGCGTGAAGTTTTTGAAGCTCCAACGTCATCCTGGTCGCGTCCTCACCGTGTTCTTCCTTCACGCCCCGACGTCGTCGATCTGCTCTGTGGTCTTCCAGGCCCACCATCAACCGTCAGATCTTGAGCAGCCTCGGCCGTTGATTGCATGTGCGCGATCTAATCGCTGCCGTTGAAGCCCAACCACCATTGGAGCCCAACGTGCTGGCACATGTATAAGTGATCCATTCTCAGCCGTCCGTGCCCGCCCTCCTTGTTTGGGGTAATTTGTAGATTCACCCGAAGTCCTTTTGTATTTACTAATTAGTATTGAAACATTCATTTGCCTTTTAATGTTTTTGTAATATTTGAGAATAGGCCCCCCATGGCCTTGCAAGTTAGCCCCTGCCAGGTCACGTGCCTCGTGCACGTGACCTGGCGATTTTGCAGCAGGGCCCCTATTTGTTTGTTTATTTCATCTAAGTTCCGAAACTTTTTAATCAGTATTATATTTTCTGGATATTTTGCATAAATTCCCCTAAAGTTTTGATAAATATCATTTTGGTCCTCGTCTGGCACGTGGTTACGCACGTGGAACTGGGAATTTTTGCAGATAAGCCCTTGCGCGTTTTAGATTAAACATTTAGTCCAAAAATTTTTGTTTCAGTTATACCTTTTCTAGAGAATTTACGTTTAGGCCCTCAACTTTGTCATATTTGCACAAATACCCCTAGCATGTATGTATTTTCTTGCCGTTGTCTCTAATTTTTGCATTCATCTATAAAATCCCAAAAAATTCCCAAAAATCGCATTAAGCTCATGTTGCATTGCACATTCACGGCATATTTTTATTTTGCATTTTTATTGCATTTTATTATTTATAAAAATTCAAACACACGCATTTTCAACACTGTTTGCATTAGAAAATACATAAAAATTATAAAATCACCTCAGAAAATTTCTAAAAAAATATATTTTGTTTATTTTAGTGTGTTTTAACTTCAGACCAAAAGTCATTAAAAAATACAAAACAAAACTCCTAAAAATTGTAAAACTCTAAAAAGCTTCAAAAAAATATTAAAAATCCATAAAAATCCAAAAAATGCAAACTCAGTTCCTGTGCTTTCTCTGACTTATTCTCTTTGATTCAAAATTAATTTAAGGAATTTTGAACTCTGATTTCTATTTTTCATCCTCATTTTAATTTCGGCAAGCCCTTTTATTCACTGTTTTCAGTATTTTTGACTATTAAAAATACCAAAAAAATCAAAAAATTGTAGAAAAATCACAAAAATAGTAGAAAAATATAAAAAGACCAATAATACTTTATTGTCTGATTTTTCTTTATTTTACCTATTTTTTATAAATACTCTATTTCGCTCTCTCTCTCTTATATTATATATATCTTCTATTATTGAAAAAGAAAATATAAAAAATAAAACACAAAAAGAAAATATAAAATCAGTAAATTAAAAATCAAAATACAAAAATATAAAAAAATAATAATTAAAAAAATATATAAATTTAAAAACCCATAAAAAAATAGCATAGATAGGCAAATACATGACATTCACACACTTGTGCATTCACTTGCCCTGTTCTACATGTCTGCTCCCTGTGTTCGACCTCTACACATACATGCACCTATACACATCCTTGTTGTAGAGTTATAATAAATTTTAACTCCGCACATTTACTTTCATTGGTTGATTTATCTGTTGTGGGTTAATTGTTGATCGATCGAGGTTTCGTGAGCGGTCGCCTCAGCGACATTGTAGTCCCGCCTTGTGTGGACTATTTTAGACCCTCGCCGAACCTCGATTATCACTTAGCAAGGGACTTGGTATCAATATTCGAGAAGTATGGGGATCCTTTTGCAAAATACACAAAGTTTTTAAACTTTCCTTAATATTTACATGGCTTAAATGAAAAATAAAAGAGACATGGGGTTACTAACTAATTCACTCACTAAGGCGCGGGTCGGGCGCTCCTTGGCGTCCCACGTGGCTGATCGGACGACAAGAAACACGCAATGCTTCTCCTTTAACTGGATGGCACATATTAGATTTAGGTCATGTTCCTGATCATGCAGCCCTGAAGGTATCACGAAGAATGGGGAAGAAGATGTTCTTCCCCGATCTTCAAATGTTGGGTCGCCCCAAGTCCCAGTCAACCCCACCTATGGACATGGTCTCCCTTCTTTGTCTTGTAGTGCCTCCATCCTAGGTCATTAGATCAGATCTGATCCAGTGGACAACACCATTTCCGCCGAACCCTTTTCTGCCCTCACGTGCGTCTCACGCGGCGTGACGTGACCCCATATGGGTTGTTTATTGTGTAAGATCCAATGACGCATGGACCTTCTTCCACCTCAGATCCCCTCTCCTTTTCATTGTTACGTGCTACGATGCAACCACTTCCCACAATTACTCAGGTCATTTCTCCATCTCCCTCCACATCAGTAGCCTATCAGTAAATACCCCCTTCATTCATCTTCCCTGTGTGACCTCCAGCTATCAATCTTATGCACGCTACCATCAATCCAGCCATGCGAAACCCTAGGTTCCACCAGTTCCATCTCCACCTATAAAACTCCATCTCCCACGAAGGAGATCAGACCGAGCTCTAGGAGCTCTAACATGATAGGCCACCACCCTTGTTAAGGGACAATTGCCCATCTACGGTGTGATCCACGGCTCCTCCGTCATGCCGTAGCTCCACTCCTTCAACTACGGTGAGCTCCATCCCCATGTCGTGAGGTCGAGCAAAGACCGAGGATCACCTTCCAGGTCCCCTTCTCATGCGAAAACACTCCGCTTCGTGCCATTGTTCTCCGCCACACACCTCGCATATCTCAGTCATCTTACCCCCATTCGATTTCTCCATTTGCTTACGCACACATCAGGATACCTCCGACCCTCTTGAGTGTCTGTTTAGCTCTGCCTCACATTGCTCATCATCGTTGACACAACTCCTATCATCCTTCCATTCTCCATAACCTCCTCCAGTCTTCTCTGCCTCCAGATCTTGCATAGACTTGGAGCTTCAGGTCTTCGCTCCCTTTATATGCCAAAAGATCTTCTTTGCTCTCTCCCTCGAGTCACCTTTGATTTATAACCCTATAGGAACCTTCTCCCCTCATTGGTAGGATGAAGCGACAGTGTTCCAGTCTCCTCCTTTGCCTCTGACGATCGCCTTCCACTACACTGCCTCGAGCATTGTAGCGGTTTGGAGGAGCATCCAGGACCTTTGATGTCATCTTCTTGAGCTTCCAGGTCTTTCAGTCAGCCTCTAGGACCTGTGAGGAGCTCGAGGAGGCTTGTCGGAGCCCTGCCACTTCACCACCATTTGTAGAGGAGCGTGAAGAGCAAGGATCCTGATTCAACGGTGCCTATACCTGAGGAGCTTCGATCGTCTATTCGCCCCTGCAGGACATCTGCATCGCTCATCCCCACACAATATCTTGTCCAATAATCATATCAGATTCGACAGCCCAGATCCTCGCCTGAGCCTCCATCCTCGCCTCCAGCCTCGAGACACCAGAGACTCCTCTAGAGCCCCAATCATCCGCCATGTATCTGTTCTCCACCAAGCCTACACCCGCGCCTAGCCCCCACGTGTAGGAGGCATGTGGGATGGAGAATTTACAGAAGATCCCTTTCAGCTTCCGCAATTTGCACTCAGGTCCTTCTCACGTGCAAAGCATGCGCCAACCAGGGAATTTTTGCATCCAATCCCTCCCACCTTTCAAAATTACAAAAATACCCCTACTTGGGCTAATTTCAAAGGAAATCCCTCTGCTTTAGTTATTTGAATATAAGTCCCTCTTAAGGATCTGAAATGAATAAACTTTTTTAATTGCATTTTAGCCACTAGAACTTCAACGTTGCATATCTTTCTCATATTTTATCCAAATTTAATGTATTTTATGTCATTTTGAGGCTTGTTTCATGATTTATCTTTTAATATCATTTGTTAATAGATCGAAGGCTTGTTAGTGTCAGTTATTCTTTAAGAATCACATTTATATATGCAGGTTTATTAGACTTAATTCTGTAATTACATTTTGGAGAAGATTAATATATTCTGCAGGTATTAAGGAGGCTTGAATAAGAATTATTATCTCCCTGATATCTTTGATTAGAAGATTGTTTTTAAGGAGTAAATTATAGGGATCTTAGAGCAAGGTTAATTGATTTAATTCATCCTGCAGTCATGGATTAGGATTGATAATTCTTTATTAAATCTCTTCTAAGATATATGAATTATTTGAAGATTTAATTTCCATATTATTGAGGATATAAAGCTCTTTATTCACAGACTCATCTTTTCTTGCTCTTTTTTTCTTATTATGCATCCACATCATTAACTGCATTACTCATTCTACATTGTTTTTTTTACATAGAAATCAACTTTGTAATTAATTAAATACTTATATTAACTTAAAATCTTGCAGCTAAAGAACATTGTCCATGAGTTTGACTTTGTACACTTACTAAGTTAAAAAATTGTCACATATTCCAAGTTGTGGCTTTGTTGAATTGATTTTTGCCTCCTATGTTGCCAATTACATATTATTAAAAAAGATGCAAAAGCGGTTTATCAGCCATTTCTTCTTATTCGATAATCTCCACCGAAGCTTGTTGTCCCCAATCTTCTTCACTAAGATCTTCTTCGTGACCTTTTGATATTGTAGCATTTCTCTGTATTATCTTTTCCTTGATTCTACAGTCTCGTGCAAAATACCCCTTTCATCCGCAGTTGGAGCATTTTCCATTTTTCTTCCGTGTGATGAGATCATAACTTTTTCTATGATCTGGTTGAGCTCCCCTTGTCTTAAAACTCCTCTCTAGATCTTTGTTCCTCATAGATGACACATTCTTCCTTGGTGTGTAATGGGTCAATATTTGTTGCTTACCTCTCCCCTTTGCAGTAAAGAGGTCTTCTTCTTCTCTTTTTAATGAAACACCGGCCATTTGTTCGTCAGGGTCTAGCTAAAAGACTCTCTAACTCCAAGAGAGCTAGTTGTTTAGATGAACCAGATACAGTCGCTAGGAGAGCATCACATTCTGATCGTAATCCATGATTGATAATCCTTCTCATTCGTGACTCAGTATTTGATTCTGGATCTAATTGGAAGATTTCATGACATAAAGAGTATACCATGTTGAAATACTGATTGATTGGCATCTCTCCTTATTTGAGAGACATCAGCTCATTCTATAGAAATTGAAGTCGAGCATCATTCTTGTGTGAGAATAATGTGACAAGTATGTCGCACGTTCACTTGGATAGTGAATTCTCAGATATGCTCGATCAACTCCTCCTCAATTGTGGTCTTTAATATGAACATTACCTTACCAGCCTTGATCTTCCATTTCCTCAAGGCATCGGCGTTCTCCCTCCTTTGTTAGTGGTGTTGTATCATCTCCCTCTGGCAATCTCCCAGAGATCATGTCCTTGTAGATAAGATTCGATGCAAGTCCTCCAATAACTATAATTGTTCCCATTCAACTTCTTGATCTTGAAACCTAAGTTGAAGGGATCTGCCATAATTTTAGGAAAAACTATGTTTTTCCTTCACCCAGCTATGTTGGTCTCAAACCTATGGCGATTACAATCCCTGACTGCACACGTACCGAATTTTCCCTTACCAAAAGGAACTCAAGGCTTGATCAGACACACAGACAGAGGCTCTCCTAATTTATTTACAGACCTCTACTGCAACTAGATGGACCTGACTTTCTACAACGTGGAGACTACCCTTACTAATTAGGACCATATCATGCTCTGATACCAGTTGTTAGAATCAGACTACAAGGATAATATAATGATACATCGAAACATACATGAACAATACACCACTTCACATGCATATGCTCACGTATACTCTCTAACTATACACCTCTCAAGATCTCTATACTTTCTTCTCTCATA
This sequence comes from Ottelia alismoides, assembly GCA_037367405.1. Classification (NCBI taxonomy): domain Eukaryota; kingdom Viridiplantae; phylum Streptophyta; class Magnoliopsida; order Alismatales; family Hydrocharitaceae; genus Ottelia; species Ottelia alismoides. The sequence continues at coordinate 745,129 of JAZKJV010004338.1, read as the reverse complement.
TACTTGGTGCCTCTCTCTAAATCTCCCCCACTTACACATTCTACTCGTCTCTCTTTTTTCTTGGTTGGTTACACTCCAACCTCAAGGGGCCTATTTATAGAGGCCAATAGAGTACACTAAGTGACGCTTCTTAAAGAAGCCAACTTTGAAGATGGCTTCTCAAGGAAGCCAACAATAACTTTTTAAAGAAGACAACTTAGAAGTTTGCTTAATTGGAGTAGATGTTGACTCAAACATAGTCCCACATCGGCAACTCACAAAGTATGAGAGTGGGTTACAAGAGTGGGGATTACTACTTGACTACTTAGGTTTAAGCATTTTTTATGATTGTCAACCGGTCCAATTGAGCCTGAACCCAACAAGTTGTTAGAGTCAGTTTTCTTCGACAACAGTTCGGAAACATAAATCCCATATGTTACATACCTGGTCGAACAACATTCACCTCGAACTCAACTTGCTATAGCTATTGAGTTGAAGTTGTGGCTCAACTCATTAGGCATGAGTCAAATTCTCGAGCCATTAATAAGTTGACCTTTGAGTCAATTTCATAGACCCTGAACTTTCGTGAGACCTGTGGAGTGTGGATGTATATATTGTGATATAAAAATATGGAAATATCCTTATTCTTGTGTGTGCATTTGAGATTTCGCACTTGTGCCTCTCCAAATTTCTACAATTACGCTTGTGTTCCTATCTTTTTTTACAATAACACTTCTTCCCTGGTATTATTGTAAAATTCGTAGTTTTGTTATTCCTTTAATGTAATATAGGGATATATGTGTAATATGAGATGTGCAAACTGTGAATTTTGTAAGAATATAGAGATACAAGTATTATTGCAAAAAAAGACAAGGATGTAAGTGTATTTGCAGAAACTAAAGAAGCGCAAATGTAAAAAAAAAAACTTTTTTGAATATGCAAATCACGCCTCCCGCATCATACAAATGTTTGATTGATTATGCATCCAAAAAGGACGAGAGAGAGAAAAAAAGTCCTACATCACTCTCCCAGAAAAGTATACAAAAAGAAGAGGAAGAATAGTCACACCTGCCCATCATCTTTATCTTTTTCGTAAAAAAAAGAAATACCAAAAGGAGAAGAGATTAAATGCTTTTTTTCACCGTTCGCTCTCTACATCCATCTTTTTTTAATTGATTACCGCTTCGCTCTCTCTCTCTCTCCTCCCCTAAAATGTGTGTATATATATATATAATAATAATACACATAACGGAACATCCAAAGAGCTCCCTTCTCCTCTTCGCTTTGCCAACTCCTCAACGCCACCTCACCTTCGCCGATGTCCGTCGCCGGCATCCTGATCTTCCACCCGGACTTCGACCACCACATCTACGCTGAGAAGCGCAGTCTCTTCCTCCAAAGCTACCAGCTCGGTCGCCGGGTTGACACCGCTGGCGACCGTATCCGCCGCCTCCTCGCCCGCTTCCGCCGCGCCCTCTCCTCCCGCCTCCGCGCGCTCCGCCGCGTCCGCCGCGTCGTCTGGCTCCACCTCCGTCGCCGCCTCCGCCGCAGTCGCCGTACCTTCCAGCGCGTCACCCTCGGCGGCGGCGCCCCCATCGTCACGGCCAGGGATTGGTTCGGAACCCCGAGCTACTGGTGATCCGACTATTTGTTTGATGTAAACAATTATTTATTATTACTGGATTAAATAGTTTCCCTCTTTTTCGCTCTTCCAATCGTTTCTAATGTAAATTACGGGCAGCATATGTGTAAATATATGCGAGTTGGAAGAATGTGCTTTTTTTTAAGGAATTGGGGTCATATATACTTATATAAACCTATCTATAAAGCAAATTATTATGGTGAAAAAAGAATAAATTCAAAATAAAAGCAACACATACGGAGGTAAAGTGATAGTTGGAACGTCGCTTTCCAGTGAATGTTCTTATGAACAAAGGGAGGGAAGAAGAAAGAGTAAAGGGAAACAAAATTCTTAACTTTTCCTTTAAAATAAAGAGAGAGTACCCATCCAAATCTCCTAGAATTTTTAAACCAATATTCATTTCACTTTTATTTTGATATAAGCAATAATTATGGTGATCATTGATCTTTACGCAAACAAGTTTTTAGTACCAGTTTTCTTTGAGGATCTGGATTCTCTGCAGTAATACAGCAGGTGATGTATTACAGTGGATCGGCCGAAGATCGGATGGCTCTCCTAGAAGGTCAGGAATAGTGGCCCCTTACGAGGGCGTCCGATCCAGATCATCCAATGTATTACAGCAGATGATTCTCTAGCTTTCCTTGAACATGATAGTTGTATTAATGTGGACTAGTGGCATTAATGTGGACATGCAGATGCATCGACTCTTAATGTGGACTAATACAGCATGTGTGTAAACCCGAATCACATCGGATGATTTGATCTGCATTTGAGTCACATAATCCCTTACCGCTTTGGCGACGCACGAGCTAATAGCCATTGAATGGTATCTCGAATGGAGACGTGGCGTGAATGGCACGTAATCTCCCCCGGGCTCTACGTACACCATCTCCATCTATTAATTAATGAATTAATTAATGGATTTTTATCACTTAGTGACCTTCTTAACTTGTGAAATATCAGTTATGTCATTTTTTTAGGGATTTTATCACTTGTGCCCCTCCGAGATATCGCAATTTCAGTTATGCCCCTATCTTTTGGTAATATCAGTTGTGCCCCTCAAAACTTGCTAATTTATCACTTGTACCCCTCGGGTTAGTGACCTCCATCCACAGTACGAACGGCCGTTAACTTTGAGGACATAGGCGGAATTACTTTAAAAAAAGGTTAGGAGGTCATTTTAACCTTCTTCCTCATCCTCTTCTTCTTCCTCCTCTTGCCCATCCTCTTCCTCCTTCTCCTCCTCCTCCTCCCTCTCCGCCCCCGCCCCTGCCACGTGCCGCCCAGCTCCGCCCCGAGCTCCCCTCCCCTCCCCGGCGCCGCCCCTGCCACGTGCCGCCCAGCTCCGCCCCGAGCTCCCCTCCCCTCCCCGGCGCCGCCCCTCCGCCCCAGCCTCGAGGCAGCCCCGACCTCCCCCATCCCCTACGGCCCCTCCGCCCTCGTCTCCCCTCCCCGGCGCTGCCCCTGCCGCCCCTCCGCCCCAGCCTCCAGGCCGCCCCGACCGCCCTCCGCCCCCTGTGCCCTCGCCCCTCCATCCTCGCCTCCCTCCTCCCAGACCTCCCCCGCCCCCCTGCCCTCGCCTCCCTCCGCCCAGACCTCCCCCCGCCCCACGCCCAGACCTCCCTCCGCCCCAACCTCCCTCCGCCCAGACCTCCCCCCGCCCCCTGCCCTCGCCTCCCTCCGCCCCAACCTCCCTCCGCCCAGACCGCCCCTCCGCCCCCTGCCCTGACCTCCCCCCGCACCTCCTCACCTCGCCGGTGCCGCCCCCTACTCCCCCTCTCCCTGGGCTACACCCCCTCCCCCACACGCCCCCCTTCTCCCCCTCCCCCCTGCCCCGCACCGCCACCTCCCCTGCTCTGCACCGCGCAACCGTGCAACCATCGTCAACCCCCTGACCTCCCGCAGCCACGCACATCCCCCAGCCCCTGCCGCCAGCCCGCACCTCCTCCACACCCACGCACCTCCTCCCCAACCCTCCTTCTCATTTGATTTTATTTTGACCATAATACCCCTCTTAACCACACCAAGGTTTGAAAAAAACCATGGTTAAGTCAATTCATTGACGGTCAACCTGACGGAAGGGCACAACTGATGACGGAGAAAGGTTTTGAGGGGCACAACTGATATTACCAAAAAGATAGGGGCATAACTGAAATTGCGATATCTCGGAGGGGCACAAGTGATAAATCCCTTTTTTTTAATATCAGTTGTGCACATGTCTTCTTACGATATTAAGATAAAGTATGAACATGATTGATATTACAAAAAGTATAACTGTGAATTTTGTAAGAATATAGGTACATGATTGATATTCTAAAAGAGAGAGGAATCTAAGACATTGCAGAAGTTAATAAGGGTACAAGTAATAAAAATTCTTAATTAATTAACTAATTAATTAATAATTTGTGTCAGCGGTAAACAACACGAGGTTCAAAGACGTTGACCTTATACGATTTTCCATGGGGGCACGAGGAGATCCGTATTCTACGTCGGTCATTTAATCCAAACGTCTATGATGTGAAAACATATTTGTGTAATAGTATATAAATGATTAGAGGCGCTAAAAATACTCGGGTCAATGGGTATCCGGCTTGACCATTCATTTTGACTCTAAACTTTCAGATACTCGTTTAAAACTGATGGGTTGGGTACCCATTATTCTATGACCTGTGCCCCGTATAAAAACTCGATGAGTATTCTCGGGTACCCAGTTGGAAGCGGATCACAAAAATGCAAATGGATAGATGCAAATACTAATATAGATGTTACATTATTATTATCTATTTTAAAAATATAGATATGGATGCGGATACAAATATTAGTGAATATGAAAAATATATTGTCAAATCATAAAAAAATAATATCGGTATGAAATGGATACAAATTGTATAGGAAAAGTAATAGAATCAAAATTGTATAGGTAAGACTAAATGTATATGTATGGGAGGGATTCATATATGTATCCATTTCGAAATCAAAATATACATGCATGCATGCATACATACATATACATACATACATACATACATACATATATATGCAAGTCAAAATTTGAGTTAACATACATGGCAATGAATCAAATAAGAATTAAATCGATATGCATACATTCTGACATCCAAACATGATGATAATGAATACAATTGAATAAGAATTGTATCATGTGCGCACCCACCCACATGCGCACACACCCGTGCCCACGCCCACGTATGCGCGCACGCGCCCACGCGCACACAAGCACATGCACACACACATCGCGATAACCAAATGCAGTGATAATTAATACAACTATTTACGAATAGGAATATATTTTATATATCATTTGTCATGTTATCCTCCGATTATACACATTTACATCTCATTTATCCGTATTTGATTCATTATGAGGATGAACCTACATGACTGTGTTATTATTGGATCGGTATTCGATTGTATTCCTTCCCATTTCATATATTCATATGATTTACATTATCCACATAATTTTATATATTAACATTGATTTATTTATCTATATTTATATATCCCTATTTGAATGCATTCCATACTATTTAGATTTTCGTGCCCCAGTCTTAACATTATAAATATGATATAGATACGGGTATACATAGTTGGACATATCGTTTGTATTTTTTTGCATGTCACCTTTCATTAGAGTATCTCTTTTTATCTACACGGATACCTGCATATAGCATACATCCATTGACCTTAACCATGTACCCGTTGGAATGGGGTAGATCGACCCATGATCCAATACCAACGGGGCGGGACGGGTCACGATCAAATGGAACGAATACCCGCCCCATGGACACCCCTATAAATGATGGACCTTGAATTTTATTTCAGTTAGGGAAATGGGAGTGGAGAATTGATGCTAGACCAAAAGAGCATGGTCTATAGGTAGAGAAGGAGTCGGAACATTTTTGAGAATTGAAAAAAGGAAAAAATGTAACAACGTATAACAATTGCTTTATAGTATAATTTTGAAAAACTAAGATCTTGTAGTATGCCTTTTGTAAAAATTATTGATATTATATTTGGAGGAGGAAAATTACCTTTCTATCAGTGTCTCTCCCATTTAATAGGTATCATTGCATCCTTTACTAGTCGACTCTCTCCTCTTTAACACTATGTTGAGCGCTAAAATGTGAATTCCTCGTATCTTAGAAATTATGGCACCGATTATTTGTTTAAATGATCAAATTATTTACATAAATGAAAATAAAAATAACTACATCAAAAGAAATGATCTATGTATTCAAAGCTAAACTAAACTTTTCATAATGCCATGTGTAGGGTACCAGAAAATTCTCAAGTTCGATATTCGCTCAGGTTCAGATTGCTAAAAGTTCGATTCAGATTTGGTTCGGAAATAAATGAACCGAACCGGGAACATAAGTTTATACCCGACTAAATAAACGAACCGAACCTAAAAATCATATGTTTTCTCAATTGCAATTCATTAAAAGCTCGATAAACACATGCACATACATATTTACAAATCCTTATCTGCATATGTGGACCTTATTTTGAGATAACTGTATCTTTTTTCAAGATAAATGAACTTTGTCTGGAGATAAGTAGGTTTTACCTCGGTATAAACTATTCCACAATAAGTAGTCACATCGTGGTTACAACATCCATCATCTATGTGTCTAATATTTTTCCCTTCTTTATCCTTAAATCAACGGAACAAGTATAAATCTTACTTATTGCATATCCCCGCATTATTCTTTATCCTCATCCGAACGAATATAATAATCTATTATAATTATACTTTTTTCAAAGAGGCGAATCAATATTAATCTATTTTTTTTCAAAAGATAAAAAGAGTTAGATAAAGAAAAAACTGAATAAATATTTATTCTAATTATAAACACACATATATATTTCCATTTCTTTCCTTTTCACTCCGATTAAAGAATTTTTCAAGTTCAATATTCGCTTAGGTTCGATTCAATTAGAAAGAGGTTCCATTCAGATTCGGTTCGAAAATAAACGAACCAAATCTGAAGACAAGTTTAGGCTGGATTAAATAAACGAACCGAACCTAAAAAATGTAGGTTCCTTCAAGTTTGATCCATTTACATTCCTAATCATGTGGGTTCCTTAAATCAACATAACAAGTATAAACTTTACTTATTGCATATTGATGAATCTCCATTTTATCACCTTTATTCTTTCATGTTGGCCTTCAAATCCTAGCCAAATGCATTCATCTATCGTTAATTTATCAAAACAAACACTCACTAATTTGTATAAAATACTGTATGAAATACTATACATTTATTGTATTTATTACCAAAATAAATGAATAAAAGAAATAAAAGAAAAAGAGCGAAGTGTCAAGGACACTGAAGTGAGCCTAGCCCTCGAGACTTAATCATCATCATGACTTAGTCGACAAGGAATAAAGGGAGAGATAGGATGGCTAAGTGCACAGAAGATTCTAAAATAGGCCAATAATTGCTTTTTGGGACCTATTTTGTTCTTTATTATTTACACCTCAAATAATAAAACTTTGTATATAAAAGTTGTATATAATAATATATAGAAAAATAGAAATTTATTTCACACAAAACAATATACACTGTGCATTTTATACATAAAATAAAATTTCAAAAGCCAAACTTTACAGACCCATATCTCCCAAGTGAAAACTTAAAATGTATCAAAATCACTTTTAATTGTATATAACTAATAAGCTATTTAATGAATGTAGTTTCATATTTTTGGAGTTAAGGAGTGAAAGTTAGGTTTTAGACCCCTATTTGTATAGTTTACCTGATTAAAATAATCATTTTATCTATTACTCGTTATTTTTTTAATTATATATGTTTACAATTTTGTAAATATTATTTATAACATATGTGCATATTAAAACGGGAATAAAACAATAAAAAACATTAAAATAAAATATGAAGATAGAATACATAAGATGAATTACCTATATATTTATACATATACAACTAATACATCTATTTAATTAAGTGTATATAATATATCAGAAAAATATAGCAGAAATATATTTAAGTAGCTAAAAATAAAGTATAAATATATAAAATAAGAAAAGAATATATTAAAATCAAAATTATAAAATAAAAATAAAATACCTAAATATTGGTAAATATACCTATATATGTATCCTAAAAATTAACTTGTAAATAATTACCTCAAAAAACAAAAAAATCCATAAAATACTACAGAAAATTAGAAACATTTTTTATGTTATAATATAAAAATAATAAAATCAAATTCTATTTATTATCCATTTTTCAAGGTATTTTTTACCGTAGAATTTCCTGGTCGGTCCACGTGGATCAACCAGGTGCGTTTCTTTATTGACTTGGGTCAACAGTCCGGCTTACCTTCTGACTCATGTCAGAAGGCCACGAGGCCGCCTTCTTCTCCCATTTCTCCACTCCTCTCCATTCACTCATTACTCTCGAAACCACCATCATCTCGCAGCCACTCCGTCCATCCACGCCCATCCTAGATTCTCTATCTACCCTCACTGGATCGCACGCATCTCCTCAAAAAACACCAGAAATCTGCTTATAAATATAACCCCCTTAACCATTTTGGCTTTTTTATCCCTCTTCTTTCGGTTTTAGCCCCTCAGATCACCCTTGTGATCTTCTTCACGCTGGCAGCGGAGTAGGTTGTGATTTGCAGCGAGGAGAGCCCTCGGAGGAGGTGTATCCATCCACCGCTAGAGCTCCATCGGCAGGTGATGAGTACATATTATACTGGTATAATAGTATACAAAATACATAAAGAATTCCATTAATATCTGATACATACACCTCAAATATCACTTAAGCCAGATATTATCGATTCTGCAAATACAACAAGAAAATCACCTCTAGAAATGCATAATTAAATTAATGACCAAATTCTCTCTTCACCAGCAAATCCAATTACTCATTGAAATAGTTTATCCAAACAATTGCTTGATCATTAAATTCAATTTGGCTCTACATAATTTGTTAGCAAGAAATGAAGAGGAAACATTGTGCAAAATTCACATTCTTTATTCCCCTCTCCCTTTCCCATACAACACATGGCTCAAGAAGCATTTAAAACCCATGTTCCCCATGTTCCTTTTTCCCATGCACCTTTTCCCCATACAAAAATTAATTCTTCATGCATTCATGATGATATTTTGTCTTTATTTGCATGGGATATCTCCCTTTATTAGCATATTTCATCTATAAAAGGAGGCCTTCTTACCCCATTCTCAAGTCACGCACCCCTCTCCCTCACCCCATTTTTCCATGCGTACCCCTCCCTGCCCATTTTGTTCTCACGCACTTCTCTCTTTCCCTCTCTTTCTCTCTCTCTCTCTCTCTCTCTCTCTCTCTCTCTCTCTCTCTCTCTCTCTCTCTCTCTCCCCCCCCCCCAATTCCCATGCATACGTACTTCCTTCCCCCATTTTGTTTTTGCCATTGACGTATCCCTCCCATTTTTCATGCTTATTCACGCACAACACTTGCACCCTCTCACTCGTGCACTCTCTCTCACTTGCTCTCATTTTCACTCACGCATCTCGACCCCTCTCTATCCTTCATTTCTTTTCTCATGCAGGCACAGGTATAGCTCGCACCTTCCTCCACCGACGTCCACCGGCGTCTCCGCACATCTACAACATCCAGCAGCTCCTCGGCGTCATCTTCCTCTCGTCCGCACGCACTCCTTCTTGCGGATCAGCACGCACTGCCAACCACGCTCAGGACACCCACCACCGATGCATAGGTCGGGCGCACGGCCATCTTCTTCAGCCAGCATTGTCTCCGTGTAGCTACTGTACACGAACCCCATCTTGTGGGTTGTTGCCCATGCACAACACGCACCCGCACACGGCTACACGTGGCTGTGCTCTACCCTTTTCGGTCGTCGTCATCTGCAAGTACCCTCCTTCTCCAACTACTCGTGCGTTGCACCTCGAGCTGTCCAGTAGAGAGCCGCCAACTCCAGTTTCCATTTCTACGACTCTATAATCTCTCTCTTTTTATTCTTTGCTTTTCCATGCCATTATTAGTTTGAATCTTGATGCAAACTTACGTAAGTTTATAGTAATAGGCTTGTGACTCTCTTAAATAATTTTGTTGTAATCTCGGTCTCGTAGTTTTATTTTTAATAGCTCACTGAAACAGTTTCCAAAAGAAAAACTCAACATTAGTTTATGTGTGAATCTTGCCTCTATTAAAAATCAATTTGAGTTTAAAGATTAAATTGAAATTGCAAATTTACTTGGTCCCTTGTGGATTCGAACCTCTACTTGCCGCATACATTTTTCTGTACTTTGATCGTGCTCGTAGTTGTATTTTATTTGTTTGATAAGGGTTTATCGTGGGAAAATAACGACTTGATAAAATCATCATTTTAAACCGCGAAAAACCTTGTCAACATTTTGGCGTCGTTGCCGGGGACTAAGCAACGTTTGCAATTTTTCTTCTTCATTTTTACTCATTCTCAATTATCTAATCCATGTATTTTTTTTTGTTTTGCAGGTACTTAGGCTTCAAAAAGAAAAAAAATTACTTGTCTTTTCATGAATTTTTTTAGCAAACTTGTAATTTGTTTTAAGTAGAAAAATTTTTATAATCTTAATCCCCCCCCTCCCTTCTCGGAAAAGCTCGCCATCAGTAGGACAAAATATTACGGATTAGCGCCAGAAGTGCAGGCAATGTGAGTCCATCTTTCTCTTAGGCATTTTAGGCTTTTAAAATTTCCTGCATCTGATTGCGCTCCGAACTTAAACCGAAAAAAATTAAAAAAAAAACACTTCTTGATTGCATCATCTCTGTGGTCTTCTCCCTCTGATAATCTAATTCAAAGACCACCAAATCGTGTACTGATCATTTAAAAATATAAGCTTGAAAGGCCACCACAGTGGCCCGAGCAGAAAGCGAATAAATTCTGAAGGCTTGTTTGATGCACGTTTATAACACAAAAAATCACGAGCACATAGAACCCTTTGATAGAGACAAAAATCCCTGGTGCTACGTGGGATTGCAGAGAGAAATCGTAACTCCTCGACGCGTTGGGCACAGGTTCTTGTGGGAAAAAAGCAGATCTTCGATCTGAGTACCGCACCCTGGATCCCCCAGACGGATTAGGACATCGATTTCTCACAATCTTCCACACCCACCTCATCCTTAAGGACTCTAATTTCTCTGAAAACTTTTGTTGAATCACTAAATTAAAATCGAAAAGATAACCGCTTCCGCGACAATTTTTGTGTGAGTTGGTGAATCAACAAATTGTCTGGTGTATTGTGCTGTGTATGCTAGGTCATAGGTCTTTGAAAAATCCATTGCAACAATCTTTAGATTACGCCCCTTTCTGTCTCCTTCGACTGAGAAATCTGAAAATTCACCTAACCTAGGAGACATGGGAGCAGAGAAACTAAACACCATGGACCTCATCTTCCAACAAATACAACTTTTGAGAGAAGAGAATGCGACAATCCGACATACCATAGCTCCTCTCATCCGACCACCACCCATCAGCACGCGTTATTTCTCTGCAGCAGAGGACACAATCCATTGGGTCCAAAATCACACCCACCCCAAACAGCTGATTGAGCCCTTACTAACACAACCAACCTCAGCTGTGGATTTTGATGCTTTGACCCAGGCCATTCAGCAATTGGCTGCAACACAACAAAAGTCCAATCAAATCGATACACCAAGTGAGAGACCCAACATACTTGAACGACCGTTCTTGGCCACTGCCAAGGCACATTTTGACTGTGAAGATGAGAAAGTGGAATTGAAAATCAATGATGAAAATATTCATGTGGATCATTTCACCCCTACTTCTGGTGACTCTGAAATTAAGGAATGTGGCTGGATAGAGAACTGTGTTATTCTTGATGATTTTTCCCCCATCCATCTCAGCAAAGATCCTTTGGAGGTTAGTCTGAACACCTCACAACTCACTCATAAGGACATGTCTCATCTAGACTCTGCACTTGAAGCCCCACCATGTCCTCTCACTGATCGGGAAATTTTTGAATTAGATGAAGCCTGGGAAACATTAAATACTGATCTCAAATTAACTTCAGCTCTGGGTATGCCAAGATGAAGACATGTTTTGATGATAGCATTGATCCTTCCTCAAACGGTTTTGAAAATTATGAACCTCGGTGTATTAATGATATCGATTGGTCTGAAACAAAAGTTGAAATTGAGGATGGCACTTATGTTGAATGGGAAGAAGAAACAGAAGGAGATATACCATTTGATGTTGATTCCCGATGTGATTTTTCAATTATGAAAATTACAGATTTAGAGTTGAAATCTGAGGACATATTAGACAATGAGTTGACGTCTTCATGCACCAAAATTCCCTTCCATCCAACACATGATGATATGCTGAAGATTTTTTGCGATGACTCGTTCAAAGATGAAATTTCCAATTCCATTACCCCCACCACAAGGAAAGAATATCAAATCAATTCAGCCGATGATTATATGAATACATCTTCTACTACCGAGTCTGATCAGAGTGATTTTCTATTCTTTGATCCCTTTGGGATGATACCAAGGAACTACTCAAAATAATCGAAGAAAATCATCCATTAGCCAATATTCCCCCGCTCCTGGCCTTTGAATCTCCTAATCATATGTCTTGGAAAGAATCATCTTTGTGGCTCAAGAAGAGAACGGAAATGAAATTCACAATAGATGCCACCAAGGATAGCCATGATGATTATTTGAGGGAAAATGATGATTTATCACAATATACAGAGGACCTCATGGAGGAATCAATTCTTGATCATGTAGAGATCAACTTCAGTACATCATATTTGGTCCATGAGCCCTTCACCAGCCCACCCATTCCCCTCCCATCACATCCAATCCAAGATCAAATTGATTCATCTCTCATTTCGATTCATCAACCAATTAATGTCTTCACCATATTAATGAGAGCACACATTTATCAAATTCATCAACCACACTCTCACATCTGGGACAGGATAGCCGTATCATATCAAGAGTTTAATTTGGGTTTTCTGAATACAGCTTCTGCACTCACACGCAACATTGGATACTCTTGATAAGTTGAATCGTCGAGTTGGGACGTTAAACCAACAACATTTTGTGGGTCCACACCCATAGGTAACTTTTCCTTTTTTTGTATCCTTCTCTTTCCTCTTTGCATTAGATAAGTATGGGGGTCCACCCCCACACTTTACAAGAAAAAAAACAAAAACAACAAAAAAACAAAAAACAAAAAAAACCAAAAATTCTTTTCACAATCACTCACCCCTTCTTTTGGTCATCCTATTACCATGAGGACATGGTTTCTGATAAGTATGGGGGTGTGTCTGCATAGTTTTTCAAAATTGCATACTCTTTCAATAACAAAAAAATCTCTCTCTTTTGTAAAAATTCCCCTAAAAATATTTTCAAAAAGCAAGAAAATCACCAAAAATAGGTCCTTCCTAGTTTTATCCTATCTTTTGAGAAATCAGCTCTTCATTGCATAGTTCATAGATTGAGGTTGAGTTGACCCTAATCCACTTAACTTCATCAGCGTTTCACTAGGCATGAGTTTTTAAGCTTTCTTCAGCATGTGGACTTTATTCTCTCAGTTCCTCTAACTCTACTGGTGAATGAACTTCTGTATCTAACTAGATCACCTGAGCAACTAGTAGCACTCTTAAACTCTTCAGTGGATATTGAGCAACTGCACATTGCACTTAGCTTGATTGAGTTTATTTTACGAGATACAATTACAATCTAGATAAGGTGAGGAGTTGTCCTCTTGGTTGTGCCAATGCCTGAACCTTATCTGTAGCTAATGAAGGAACTTGACTCAGGAGCAACATGATCTCTCTAGTCTAAGTATGTCAGCAAATAAGCCAGTATCGTGCCTCCAAAGTCAATATTTAGCCGATACTACCTTTTGATGCCAAACCCAAAACAAAAACACCACAAAAAGGCATATCTCAATACAAATGCCAAAAAATCACCAATCTCGCAAAGATGTGCAAAGCAAAAGCAATGAAAGAAGACCACCAAATAACCCTTCTCCACCAAAAAGCCGAGGTAGCAGCCCAATAATGCTACCTAAATTTTTAAAAGAGGCCCAAAGAGGCCCAGGGTTATGCTCTGCAAAAAGAAAAGAATGAGAGCAACGGACCAAAGCGGTCTACAGAAAACCCCGAAAGTTAAGTCCCATTTTCCAAAGAATTATGACCTATTTCTTTATGCTGACATACTTGGGTGAAAAGAGAATATGCCTGAATTTAGGTGAGGACTGAGGCTATATGACGAGGGAATCATTCGGTACCTTGATAGATTGTACTGTTAGCTCGTTCTATTGACTCACGAAAGCTAAAACATCACTAACACTGTTTATATCCACTCAAGGTCAAAGGGAATACCTGTTTCTTAGGGATGAGCTGACTTGATCGACCTTTTGAAACCATGTCTGATTTTGTTGGAATTGAGAGGCTGTTGAAACTACAAACTCAAGTCAAGTCGATAATTTGAACAAATCTTTAATCCATGGGTCAACTCTACTGAAGTCCGTGTATTTGTATTGTTAGGATCTGAAAACTCGAGACTTTGTGGGTATGTCTGCTGCAAACCCTCACCAGATTTATCTTGGCTAGTCTCCCTATCCTTCATTATTTCTTATCTTATTCTTGCTCGGGATTAGCAAGATTTAAGTATGGGGTGTGATGAGTACATATTATACTGGTATAATAGTATACAAAATACATAAAGAATTCCATTAATATCTGATACATACACCTCAAGTATCACTTAAGCCAGATATTATCGATTCTGCAAATACAACAAGAAAATCACCTCTAGAAATGCATAATTAAATTAATGACCAAATTCTCTCTTCATTAGCAAATCCAATTACTCATTGAAATAGTTTATCCAAACAAATTGCTTGATCATTAAATCCAATTTGGCTCTACATAATTTGTTAGCAAGAAATGAAGAGGAAACATTGTGCAAAATTCACATTCTTTATTCCCTCTCCCTTTCCCATACAACACATGGCTCAAGAAGCATTTAAAACCCATGTTCCCCATGTTCCTTTTTCCCATGCACCTTTTCCCCATACAAAAATTAATTCTTCATGCATTCATGATGATATTTTGTCTTTATTTGCATTGGATGTCCCCCTTTATTTGCAAGCATATTTCATCTATAAAAGGAGGCCTTCTTACCCCCATTCTCAAGTCACGCACCCTCTCCCTCACCTAGGGGTGTAAACGAACCGAACCTGAGCGAACCTACCTAGGTCTGGTTCGGTTCGTTTAGTAGGTATATAGGTTCAGGTTCGGCTCGGTTCGATAAGATTAAAATAATGTTCAGGTTCGTTCGATTCGGTTAAGGTTCGCGAAGGTTCGGTTCGGTTCGTTAGAGGTTCGATTATATACAAAGTGAATGAGCACAAGCTAGGTTCGTGAAGGTTCGATTCGATTCGTTAAAGGTTCGATTATATACAAAGTGAATAGGCACAAAATTACAAATATAGAGAAGTCACTTGTTCTAAAAGGAGGAGCTACAATTGAATTAGTTATCATGGAATTATATGGGTTGCTAGAGGGGTTTTTATTCTATGCAAAATATAACAGGCTTTTAATGACTCTTTGATATATTCAAACTTGTGATGTACTTATGTGAAGTCTATCAACCCGATTCGATACAAGAAACACAAGGATGTGCAATAATATCAAAATACCGTGAAGGGTTTAAAAGAAAACCTATTAAAAACTAAAATAAAAATCTGGACCAGGTGATATGCATGATGTTGCAAGCCAACTATTCTTGAGACCACCAGAAATTATTTTAGAGAGCCCTCCAAAAAATTGCATCAAAATGTTTTGAGCACCCTAGAAAAGGTATACCTGGAACCAGTCACTTGTTCCGCCTCAAATTGGTTAGGCTCAACATTGATGCTACTAGGACAACCTGGAAAGTTGTCTAAAATTATAAACGAGATAAATATTGGAGACCAGCAGCGGAGTATTCCAATAATGAACGATATACCTGAAACATATTGGATTAGATATTCCAATAATCCAAGGTTGCGGGTTGCGGCAAGCCGCTTGGGGAAAGGAGAGGAGCGGCGGGCCACTAGAATAAGTAGGGGTCCGACAGACTGCTTGGGGTGGCCGTTGGGAGGAGGATGTTGGGGTGCGACGAGCCGCTTGGGGGAGGAGAGGAGGAGTGGCTGGTCGTTGGGAGGAGGATGTGGGGCTACAGTGAGCCGCTTGGGGGAGGATAGGAGGATCGGATGGCCGCTGGGAGGAGATGTGGGGTGCAGCGAGTAGCTGGGAGGAGGAGGGGACTCCAATGGCCGAGGAGGAGGGTTGCGGCACCCGCGAGTGTCAAGTGGAGAAAAAAGGAGAGGGAGGAGGCGTGTATGGTGGGTGATAAGGTGGTTAGGGTTTCATCTCTTTTGGAAAAATTTCATATTAGGTCTCTTTTTTCTAAGAATTAAATACAAGATATATAAAGAATATATTCTAAGAATTGGGAGCTTTGTATGAGCTCTCAATTCCCAAATCTTAATATTATATATATATATATTTATTTATTTATTTATTTTTATCGAACTATTAGCGAATCGAACCTGAGCGAACCTACCAATTCAAGGTTCGGTTCGTTTATTTAAACGAGCCCAAAGTTATGCTAAGGTTCGGTTCGTTTATGATCGAATCGAATTCGAATCGGACTATTATCGAATCGAACCTGAGCGAATACCGAACCTGAGATTTTTCTGACAGCCCTACCCTCACCCCATTTTTCCATGCGTACCCTCCCTCCCCATTTTGTTCTCACGCACTTCTCTCTTTCCCTCTCTCTTTCTCTCTCTCTCTCTCTTTCTCTCTCTCCCCCCATTCCCATGCATACGTACTTCCTTCCCCCATTTTGTTTTTGCCATTGACGCACCCCTCCCATTTTTCATGCATATTCACGCACAACACTTGCAGCCTCTCACTCACGCGCTCTCTCTCTCTCTCTCACTTGCTCTCATTTTCACTCACGCATCTCGACCCCTCTCTCTCTCCTTCATTTCTTTTCTCATGCAGGCACAGGTATAGCTCGCACCTTCCTCCACCGACGTCCAGTGGCGTCTCCGCACATCTACAACATCCAGCAGCTCCTCGGCGTCATCTTCCTCTCGTCCGCACGCACTCCTTCTTGCGGATCAGCACGCACTGCCAACCACGCTCAGGACGCCCACCACCGATGCATAGGCCGGGCGCACGGCCATCTTCTTCAGCCAGCATTGTCTCCGTGTAGCTGTTGTACACGAACCCCATCTTGTGGGTTGTTGCCCATGCACAACACGCACTCGCACACGGCTACACGTGGCTGTGCTCTACCCTTTTCGGTCGTCATCATCTGCAAGTACCCTCCTTCTCCAACTACTCATGCGCTGCACCTCGAGCTTTCCAGTAGAGAGCCGCCAACTCCAGTTTCCATTTCTACGGCTCTATAATCTCTCTCTTTTATTCTTTACTTTTCCATGCCATTATTAGTTTGAATCTTGATGCAAACTTGCGTAAGTTTATAGTAATAGGCTTGTGACTCTCTTAAATAATTTTGTTGTAATCTCGGTCTCGTAGTTTTATTTTAATAGCTCACTGAAACAGTTTCCAAAAGAAAAACTCAACATTAGTTTATGTGTGAATCTTACCTCTATTAAAAATCAATTTGAGTTTAAAGATTAAATTGAAATTGCAAATTTACTTGGTCCTTGTGGATTCGAACATCTACTTGCCGCATACATTTTTCTGTACTTTGATCGTGCTCGTAGTTGTATTTTATTTGTTTGATAACGGTTTATCGTGGGAAAACAACGACTTGATAAAATCATCATTTTAAACCGCGAAAAACCTTGTCAACAGCAGGTCCTGCATCTGGCCGTCTCAGACCAGTCGATCCCCCGTTTCTTGCATTCCTATGTAGTCCTCTATTCTAATTTTAATTTAGCATCTTTATTTTGAAGTTTAATTGAATAATTAGCACATAAATCAAAAACCCCCAATTCTTGGAGCTCATGCTCCAGGTCTGATTCACAGCCATTCGACCATTAATCCCCCTCGATTTCGACGCCATCACCTTCCACTCCGCATTCTCCATCGAAACCCCCCTTTATCCAACCCAGATCCATTGCGGATCTGGGACTCCAGCTCCCACCGTCGCCACCTCACCGGAGTTCCCCTCCATTCTGTTCTCCCCTTTGTTTTATGTAAACCCCGAGTCGAGAAGACATGTCACGTCCCAGACCTCGAAATATGGGAAAAGTTGCGGAAGCATCCCATAACAATGAATTTTTTTCGAGTCCAGGAACGAGACAAAAACTCAATAATCCATATATAATTTTCAGAGTGCCATAAAGAATGGAAGAATAAAGGAAATTAGCCAATAAATAAAAGACTTATCAAGTTTGAACTACAAAATGAAAATAAATAAGTCTATCAATAACTCACGTACATTAATCTTAATGAACTAGGATAAAGCAATGGGTCCTTAATTTAGTTGAGCAACCCAACCTCGTCATCCGTTAAGCTGTAAGGTTATAAATCAATATTAGTCAAACGAATTCGACTAAGTATGCACCAATAAGTTACGAGACATACCATCATAATCATATACAATGAGTAGTAAAGAATAATACAATGACAATTCCATATAATACGGAATATAAATCAATAAATAAATAATGAACTATAACAAGACTTTCTGACAATTCAATAAATTTCCTTGAATATCACAAATTTTGTGACCATAATGTCAATATTTATATCAAATATAAATCAATACCATCTGCCGACACTGGGCAACCCGAGCTAGGATAGGAGTCACCCCGTTCCCTTAAATCAAAAATTTAAAATTTAAAACAAATATCAATACGAGGTCTCCTATCCAAACTACAATGTAATGGACATCAATACTGAGTCAACCGCTGTAGCGAAAATTGTTTGGAAGTAGTGTAGAATTACCAGTCTAAGATGGTCAATTGGCGGAATTAACCGTCCGCGCGACACTCGGCCAAGTCAAAGTCTCTAATGAACCAACGATGAATAATATCTACTCCCGCACAATGGTGGTGTCAAAACAATAATTTTGCTTTTCAATAAAATATTAGGACATAAAAAACAAATTTAACCTATATATCAAAAGACAATAATGTATCAACTCTACAACATTTAACAACTAATCCGTAGATACACATTAATGGTAAATATTAAATTTGCACGTGATTAGCTAGAGTTTTATCACAGAGATATAATCAAAGTATTTTAAATGTGGGGTATAAATAATAATGGTATGTGACATAAATTAATGTACATACCTTTTTTTCAAAATTGATAGGGACAGATCCGTATTGTTCTTCGTTGAGGGAAAATCAGTTATCACCTAAATAAAAGAGATGTATTTCAATGTCATGCGTAATCCATAATATATCACATCATATTATCCGAAATCCCAACAGTCACAGTACCCCCTTTTTTCCACGAAAATTAAATGTCACCTAAGCACAAGAAATACATCATATCCCAAGCACAAGCCATAATACATTTTATCTACTTCGATTTCCAACAATTGTATTTTTTTAACCACGCATCGTATCCAAATAGTTGGTTAATAATCAAGCTCTTGAGGTGGTCGGTCCTATTAACACATACAGTTATGACTAGTTTAAAATCCATTATATACTGCGTACCTTCAAAACCTATAACTTAATACTTATTTTTTTTTATACTTAGGTCAAATATTCACCAATTCAAAAATTCTCTGGAATTCCCAGCGAGAAATGGAACCCCAAAGAAATGCTAAAAAATGTGGACGGTCAAAAGTTCAACATATCCCAATAATATGCACTCACGCACTCACGACAATATCATATATTTATTTATAAAAATAAAACATTTGATGATAGATTGATTCCAGTTTATTTCTTAATTAATACTGACACAGTTTCTTTAAAGGAAATCAAAAGTGTTGAAGGTTTCAAGACTAATCCCATTCGCATGTTATCCCTAATTAAGATTTAACATCGTCGAGAGAACATAATTTGAATCAGATGCTTAGAGTTTGTTAAATACTATTCCGTATGCACACATCCTATTCGACAAATAGATATTAAAGAACGCAATTAGTCATAGATACGGGAAAAGAATTACCTCGTCGGAAACTCTATTCGATCTTGATCCCTCATCAACCCGAAACAACGGAGTTTGCGGACCGCGCGCAAGCATTCTTGGCACTGCTCGTTGAATCTCGTATATTATGCCAACCTTGGCAAAACAAGGATTGGTACCGACGGAAGACTATCTTGACCAGACTTAGCTCTCCCTCTCTCTAACTCTCTATGGCAAGCATCATCAAGGCGTTTAAATCCCTTAAAAACCAACTCATGCACGTCTATCTCTCAAAAAGAGATAACAAATTTAAAAAACTATTGCAACAACTTGTTGGTTGTTATTTTTTTAATATTATTTTATTTTTTTGAACGGATGCCGTTAGACTCTTTTGTCTCTTTTTCAAAAAAATTATATCTTTATATAATACACAATACATGAACATTCTATTTTATCATGTTATTTAATAGTATAAATATTACAAAACACCCTTTAAAAAAATATTTTTTTCATATACTATTAAGGATTTCAATTTTTGCACAACAAACCATACAAAAAAAGGATGTTACAACTCTACCCTCCCTAAAAAGAAATTCTGTCCTCGAAATTCAAAAGACATACCGAAAAGTTCAGGATACTTTTCTCGAACTTCATCTTCAAGTTCCCATGTGGCTTCTCTATCTGAGTGATTATGCCAAGCAACTTTTACCATCTTAATAGTCTTTCTTCCTAGTTGATGTTCTTGACGATCAATAATGTGTGAAGGGCGCTCTTCATACGATAAGTTTTTATGAACCTCGACAGGCTCATAATGAATATGATGAGATTGATCATGAATGTATTTTCGCAACATGGATACATGGAATACATTATGTATGTGCGAGTACTGGGGTGGTAAAGCAATGCGATAGGCTACTTCCCCTACTCTTTCCAACACCTCAAAAGGACCGATGAATCTTGGACTAAGTTCCTTTTCGACCAAATCTCAATACATCACGGGTCAAAGAAATCTTGAGAAAAACATGGTCCTGCAAATTCTATTTCTCTGCGATGGTTATCTGCATAGCTCTTTTGTCTACTTTGAGCAATTAAGAGCCTCTTCTTAATCAGGTTGATCTTATCAGTGCATTTCTGCACAAGTTCCGGTCCGAGCAATCTTCTTTCACCTACCTTGCTCCAACAAAGAGGATATCCGCATGGTCTCCTATAGAGAGCCTCATATGGAGCCATTCCAATGTTAGCCTGATAACTATTGTTATAGGCAAACTCAATAAGTAGAAGATTCTCATCCCAATTGTGTAAATAATCCAATGAACATGCCCTAAGCACATCCTCGAGAACTTGAATAGTTCTTTCAAATTGACCATCGGTCTGAGGATGGAAAGCAGTACTAAACTTCGGCTTTGTATCGAAAGCCTCCTGAAGTTTTTCCCAAAAATGTTCCTGTGAATCTTGGATCTCTATCAGAAATAATAGAGATTGGTATACCATGAAGCTTCACAATTTGCTAAGCTCGCAACTGACTCTTTTTTCTTCATTGGTAAGAAATGGGCAGACTTCGTCAATCTGTCCACGATCACCCATATAGCATCATAATTTGTTGTGTTAGTCTTCGGAAGATCCATCATAAAGTCCATGGTGTTGTGTTCCCATTTCCATTCCGAAACCTCCAACTGCTCCAAAAGCACGGCTGGTCTTTGATGCTCAGCCTTAATTTAGTAGCACACCAAACAACGCGAAATGAATTCTGCAATTTCCTTCTTCATATTTTTCTATCAAATATTCCGTTAGAGATTGATGAATACTCATTCATCACTCTTTATTCTTATATTTTAGCTACAAAAACCTTTGCAAATGCATGTATATAGTTGTAAATAGAAATAATTAACAAAAGCATGCATTGTGTAAAAACCTATAATTAGCATGTTTTTGTGCAAAAATAAAAGAATAAAGATTAAAAAGAAAAATAGGGAAATATTTAGAATAAATATTGAGCAACCTAACCCAAGGGAGGGCTCAGCATGGGCCTGACCGCATAAAAGCCGAAGTAGAGGGAGATAGGGGCCAATGTGTGTAAATATTTATGTAAATAAAATAAAAATATTTTCCTCCCAAAAAGAGACTAAAATAGGCTTGTAAATACTTGTATATATTTATAAAGATAAAAATAAGATAAAAATAGAAAAATTAAAAAGAAAACAAAAACATCACTTTCACCATGTATATAGTCCACTCATATTTATTTATTTAGCCTTATAAATAAATAAAATTAATTTCCAAAAATCTTGTACATATTCTATGACTTATGGTGTAAATAAATAAAATAAAATAAAACAAAAACAAAATAAAAATCACAAAATTAAAAATCAAAAATACTATTGTAAATATACCATGTATATAAATGTACATATCTATTTATTTCACCTATGTATATAAATAATAAAAATAAAATAAAAATATCTTTTTATTCCTTATTTTATAATATAAATAAATAAAATATAAAATAGGAATAAAAATATATAAAAATAATAAATTAAAAATCAAAAATTAAAAACCCTATAGTGTATATATACCTATATATAGCTGTATAGTGTAAATACCTATTTTTATTTTGAAAAATTAATTAAAACTCATAAAAAATTGAAAAAAAAAATAAAATAAATATTTTTCATGTTTTAAGTTTTTATTAATTCAGGCATTTACTATTTTAAAATAAATTAACAAATAATTGGACCTTGGCGGCTTCTGATTGGTCCACGGGGGTTTGTTGACCCCGGTCAACTTCCCCCACGGACCCTCTTCCCCTCGGATCTGGGTGACCGACCCGAATTCTCGACTTATTACCCACTCGATCCGGCATCCATTTCACTTAACCCCGGGTTCCGATTGATCGTTGAACATCCAGGACCTTCGCCCGGGTTGGATCTTACGGATCCGAGGCACGAGCGACTTGCTAGATCCCTTCCTTCTCGGATCCCTGAGCATATAAAGCCTCAGCTCCGGCGAGCATTTCACGCATCTTTGGACCTCCTGCTCGCTGCCAAGGAGCTCCTCCGGAGTGCCTGAGTGACAGCCGAGTTCTCTGGAGTATAAGCGAGGCACGAGTACCTAGGAGACCACTGATCCGGTGGTTAGCTCCGCCGTGCACCGCCGCGAGCGCGCCCAGCCTCGGGGAGACAACGCCCCCTTGCAGGCAATGACCTAGGAGCTTCTTGAGCTCTTGCCCAGTCGACAGCACCCGCCAGGTAACCTTCTTAGCCTTTAGGTTAGCGTAAATTAGGATTTTTAGATTTGGGTAGCCGTAGCTCCGCCAGCTCCGCCCTTCGTCTCCGTCCACTCACTTGTCCATCCGACACCGCCACCACCTTCGCCCGACTTCTCTCCACCTTCTCCACCCAGCCATTCCTCCTGTCTTGCCTCGGAGCAGGACCTCCACCCTCCTCCGTCGTCGCCTCACCGGAGGGTGTCGCCCCGACGCACCCACTTAGCCATTTCACCCCTAACTTGGTCGAGGCAATTTGCCCTCGACCAAGGAGCTGTTCTGCGCGTTTTGCAGGTCGAGAAGGGCTCATCTGAGGGTCCAAGCATTTAGGCGCAGAAGCTCAACTCCTCCGCCGTCGTCGAGCCACTCCTGTGGTGGCCGGCCTCATCGGAGGCATCCACGATCTGCGGATCACGGAGACGAAGCCTTTGCACATCTCAGCAGCAGCAGAGGAGGACCCCAGCACACGCACGAGGCCGGCGAAACTCGCCGGCGACCTATTCTTGAAGATCCTTCCTCTGCCGTCCGATCGTGCCCACTCGCCCAGATTTGATCAGAGCCATCCACTTGCAAGGAGCCTTCACCATTTGATCTTTAGGCGATTTGATCTGGACCGCCCATCTAGAGAAGAGGAGCCCTCGTTCCACAGTCGTCGATCACTCCACGTGGCATCCTCCTCGCCGTTGATCCAGACGAAGGATTCAGCCACTGCCTTCCACCGTCAGATCTGATACGTGGCAGATCCTCAACCGTCCGATCTGAGCAGGGCTTCCTCAAAGAGGCATTAGCGACTCACAACCGTCCGATCACGTACGTGGCGCCATCTCAGCCCTCGGATCTTAAATAAGGGGTAAATATCACTTAGGCCCCCTCTTTTTTGTCTTTACTATTGAGTCCTGTAAATATTTTAGATAGTTTATTTTAGTTTGGTACATTTGCATTCTGGACCTTATAGTTTCTGGTATTTGCATTTATGCCCCTGTCTATGTGGACCACGTGCCTCGTCACGTGAACTTTTGGGATATTTTGCATATTTAGCCTTGCAGTTCTGAGATGTTACGAATTGATTGAAAACTTTTGGATTATTGCTTTTATACCCATGTGCGTAGTGTAATTGTGCATGTGTGTTTATTTTTGGGTTAATTGCACACAAGCCCTTGGGCTTTTGGTACCTGTTACCAAATAGCCCTTGGAACTTGTTTTCCTTACATTTAGGTCCCTGAGTGCCCCAGGCACGCGCCACACGCGTGTGTACCTGGGTATTTTGCACCGGACCCTCCAGAACTCTTGGTATTTGCACATAGGTCCCTGTGCACAGTACCAACTTTCTATTTTTGAATAAAATAGCAAACATACTCCAAATCCAATGAAAATTGGACACATGGCTACTGCCATAGTGTAAGATTTTCTGGAATTTTTGGAGACATTTTGTTTTGTTTTGATATTTTTAAAAATTCAAAAACATCTATTTTCTCTACTGTCTGATTTGAAAAATCACAAAAAATATTAAAATTTATCTAAAAATTACAAAAAAATTATCTACTATTTGTTTTGGTGTGCTTGATTTTTTGGACAATTTTGGCTATTTTTCATTATATAAAACACCTACAAATTGAAAAATACTTAAAATCTTATAATAATTCTAATAAATAAACTAAAAAACAAAAATAATATTTTAGGTGCTCAAATTTTCCTTATTTCTTTCTCGATACAGGAAAATTACCTCCAGGCTTATTGGGGATTTGTAGATATTTTATCTAGGTCCCTTAAGCTCGGCTGGACAGTACCTTCTTTTCCTTTCACTGTTTGATTTTTAGAAAATTAAATAAACATCAGAAAAATCCCAAAAATTCACTAAAAACAGTAAAAATTATAAAACACACAAAATTATTTTTATTTGAATTTTTGGTTGATTTTTAGTGCATTTAATAAATAGTTGAATTGTCTTGTTTGGTTATTTTTCTTATTTTCTTAATATCTTAAAAATCCAAAAAAATATAAAAAGACTTAAAACCCACCAAAAATACCTTTTTATTTCCTTTTCTTTTCTTTTTGACTACTTCGTAGGCCGCAAGGCCAATTCGTGCTCCTTGTGTTCGACCCTGGTCGCTATACCAGGTTAATAAAATAGCAAGATCGCTAGCTTGTTTTGAGTGATTTTTATCTTTTATTGGTGGTATATTTTTCTTGATTGACACGACCGAGTGATTGAGGTCGCGACGACCATTTAGTACCTTTACCTTAGTCGCTCGATTTTTCGTGTTTTATCATAATGGCGCCGTTGCCGGGGAGCACGGCCTAGTAGTTTTCGTTTTATTTTCGTTTTCTTTTTCGCGGCTTTTCACGGCTCTTTCAGAGTCCGCGGCTTTTCGCGGCTTTTTGTTTTTATTTTATTTTTGCTTTATTTTGTTTTATTTTGTTTTCTTTTATTTTTGTTTTGTTTGATTTTTGTTTGATTTATTTTTGGCATTTTGCACATATACCCTGATTTATTTTCTTATTATTATTTGATTGTTTTTGTTGGACTGACCACTTGTCTCCTTTCTTGCGAGGGCCCGAGGACTGAGGCGGCCGATTTCGAGAAGCCGACGCAACCGCGAGACTCGGAGGCGGCTCCCTTCTGCACGGAGCCGCATGAGAGCATGAGGGAAAGACTGAGTGGGAGAGGTTTAGCTTAGGTTTTATTTCATTTGATTATTATTGTAAAAATACAGGGAAAGACACTTAGACTCTTGGACTTTGCTTGAACTCTTAGCGGGTCTGTTTCATCGAGCATCGGTGTGCTCGGGGGACCCTTAGGTTTTTCACGGTTTTTCTCACGGCTTTTGGTTTCTCGCTGCCTTTTCCGGTTTTCAGCGGTTTTTATCGAGCCCCTAGACTTAGGATTTTCTACTAGATTGTGTCGTAATTAGTAGGGTCCCCACACCTAATTGCCTGTCTGTTCCTATAGTGCGATTAATTGGACCTACTAATAATTGATTAATAAAAATAACTGACTCATCCCCTTCGTAGCCTATGTGTCGTAGCCTGCCCTGCCAAGCGCTGCTCCTGAACCCGATGTGTCGGGAGGAGGAGGGGTAGACCGAGATCGGACCTTTGGCTTGGAGGATCGGTGACCAGTTAGACGGTTCTTCGAGTAGACTTGTTTGTTTAGGACTCGGTTTTCATCGTTGCACCATATAGGTAGTTTATTTTCCGTCTTTACATTTCTGCACGGATCACTTGCATGTAGAGTGCTGGAGGAAGATACGCATTTCTATCTCTGCATGCATCATTGATTTCATCGCACATCGGCTTTTTCGTCTTCTCCCCCTTATTTTTGATTAAATAACCAGGAGAACCGAAAAATTCGTTAGGCGTTTCTTTTTATTTGAAAAATATCTAAAAACAAAAACAATAAAATCGGGACTGCTAATCACACTTGACCTAAAAGACACTTCACTGAAAAATCTGTCTTGGGGAGAGTAACCCCCTCCTTGTTTGGTTTGGATGAGCGAGAGAGTGACCCGCACATTAGGATAGAGCCTCCGATCTTTCTTGACTGATTACCGGCTTTCAGTACGGGGCAGTCGGTTAAGAAGCATCTGGATACCTATTTACCTCACGTAATCGCTCTGATAGACTGGATGATCACCAGCTCTGTGTGCGTAGGTGAATTGGGGGTTTGCTTGTTCATCTTGTGTGATTTCCAGATCTCTTCGATCCTTCCCCATCCCCTTCTCTATCCATCTGCTTTCCCACCCTCACCTCCCTTCATTCCATTTTCTTCTCCTTTACCTCTGGATGATGGATCCCCCTCACTGTGAGCCGACTCTTGCGGCTTTTTCTTCGCTATCTGACCATCAGTCCAGTCCACCTTCTAGGGAGGTCGGATCTCCGACCAACCTCCCGCTCCCTCCCTCCCTTTCCTCTCACTACTTTGGGCATGTTGTGCGAGACGTCCGAGGAGACTAGATAGAGCAGATGCGAGACCCGGACGATGTTGTTGCTGAGTTGAGAGCGCACTCCGTTGGTGATCATAGAGAGCAGTGGAGATCAGCAGATAGATCCTATTCCGGAAGGATGGAGGAGCAGATAGCACATGGAGCTCAGTCAGCTTCTACACTTGGACCATTCGTCTTGGATTTGGATTACATTCAACGACTGCCGATATTTTCAGGAGAGCCGCACGAGGAGCCTTATCCTCACCTATCCGCTTTCGAGGAGTGTTGTAGGGCACAGAGATATTCAGACGTCACTGCAAAGGAGCTGATGAGCAGGACCTTCCCATTCACGCTTCACGACAGAGCCATGAGATGGCACCGACGATTGGGGAGGACATTCGAGACGTGGGGAGAGCTACGCTGAGAGTTTCTACAAAGATACTTCCCTCCACGAAGAGCAGATTTCATGCGGTCGTTGATCACCGACTTTTCAGTTGACCCCCAGGAGCCATTGCACGAGGCATGGCCGAGGTTTCTTGACCTCTTGAGGAGATTTCCAGACTACGGACTTCCACTGACAGACTTGATAGAGATCTCCATGCGGGGGATGACTGCAGAGCAGATAGCACTGGTGATTACCACATGTAGTGGTTCACACCGCAGGTCCGACATTCATCTACTGGATACCATCTCGAGGCTACTTTCACAGAGTTCTTCTCCACGAGATGCATTGGTCGGGACAACACATGCGGATGATGCAGTACCAGTGCAGTGTGTTACTTTACATGATGAGTCAGCTTTTACACACCAGCCTGAGGATTTGGATGAGGCAGCACCATTGACAGAGGAGATGACTGCGATAGCAGAGGTTCAGACCCAGAGTCTACTTGAGTTCCCGTTGGCCTTCCAGTTGGAGTTCGAGTCAGCCCCAGAGTTCACAGTTGACGAGTCTTGGATATCAGATCTTCCGATAATCCAGGAGGAGGAGCCTCAGCTTTTACAGCCATTGATTCAGACACTTCAGATTCCAATTCCAGAGGAGTCAGTCTCCTTCCTGCAGAGACACTTCTGGGATGCAGACAACTACCAGGACTCAGCCCAGCAGCCACAGCTCGAGGAGGGCTCCCACTTTGAGATTACAAACACAGAGAGTCCTGTCTTCGAGCCTTTTGTCCTCCACTTTGTTGAGACAGATACACTTTCTGAGGACCAGTTGGCAGCCAGCGTAGCCACAGAGCGAGGATCAGTCGCAGACACCTTGCCAGCTTCCGCGGTGTTGACTAGTACCTTCTCCTGTTTCCAGATTGCCGAGACCTACACTTTCGATGATGATGCAGCCTGGTGCACCGAGTGGATACTTGATAGCAGTGCAGATGCCCATCTAGATCTTGATCCTCTTCTTCTCATTTTTGATCATGCATCTCTCCCCGAGGGTTATCTGCGGGAGGATGCCGCACTCGATGACTACTCGGTTTCACCTTCTGAGAGTGTTTCCGTTCTGGCGGAACACGGAACCGAGTCTTTAGATCATTCTGATTCTGAGTCTTCTCACCTCGACGACCCTCGCGAGGACGAGCCCATTCTGGAGATATTCGATGATTTGCCTGATCTGATTCTATTTCATGCATCGGATATCAGTCTGCTTAGAGAGTCTCCTGATCTTGATTGTCCACACCTATTTGAGACACTGATTGACGTGGAGGATTCTATTACTGATCCATCCTTCTCCACGTTTGATTTCTTTGGCTCTATACTTTCACTCCAATCTGATCCAGAGCCGATGATTTCTTTTGTACTACCGGATCCCGATCACTTCTTTCCATATCACTGGCCGGTAGCAGACACCCGCTTGATTGCATACCTGGGTGTCTTTGTTTACATTGTTGACTTCGTCGTTGTTCTCATACCGAGACTGCGACGACAGTACGGCATTCGCCTTACTGATGCCGTACTGAACCTTGATACTACATTGTCCTAGCCTTTGCGCCCAGCTAGGGGCGTAAAAACTAGCGCTTGTTGAGAGGCACCTCAACATTGTACTCTTTTGTATATACATGTTTCGTCTTGTTTTGATCTTTCTTTCTTTCGTTCCTGTTTTCACCCCAGGTCTCGCTTAGGATTATCTTTGCTATACTTAGGATATTACTCATCCTAAGTATAGGGGGTGAAAACACCGGGTTGTTCTTCGTTCTGTTCCATCACCTCTATTGTTGCCTATACTTAAGGTTCTTCACCTTAAGTATAGGGGGAGTGATGTCCTCTCCTTCTTGTATATATTCGTTGATTTCCTTCGTGTTTTGCTACCCCTGTTTTGCTGCCTATACTTAGGGATATTTCACCCTAAGTATAGGGGGGTAGACCCTGTACATTCTCCGCTCGGTTCTCCCTTAGTGTACAGCCTGCTATACTTAGGATTACTTGATCCTAAGTATAGGGGGAAGACCCGAGATCCTCTTGATTTTCTATTTTATCTATTCGTCTTTGTATATAGCCTTTATTTTCACTTCCCTATACCTAGCACAAGTTATGTCTTCTTCATCGCTCTTGACTTTGAGGACATCGTCTGAGCTAAGTATAGGGGGTGTGTATATATTTCATATATACTTTAGCCATAACTCGTACTTTGTGTGAGTGTGTAAATAAATAAAATGGCTAAAAACCCTAAAAATCACAAAATAAAAAATTTTCATGTACATAAACATTCTTTTATTTGCACATAAATAGCTAGTGGACAAATTATTTTTGTAAAAATGTTTTCAAAAATCTTTTGTGTAAAGTTTGTGTAAATATTTTCTTATCAAAATTATGTAGATAGTACAAAATTTTTCCAAAATGTTTTGAAAATCAAAAGTTTGCAAAAATCTTGTGTAAATGTGTGTAAATATCTTTTTGCAAAACTTGCACCTCATGCATCATCCAGTCATGATTTCAAAACATTTTTTCAAAAATTTTTGCATGTTTGTAAAATTTGTGTAAATAGCATCTTTTGTACATATGTATATAGTTTTTCTGGATGATAGTTGACATTTAAACTAGCCTGGAATCAAATTGAGAAATGGAGCTTGATTAAGACCTTAATCCACCTAACTTCTAAGAGGAACCTTATAGGGCTTAGGTTTAAGGCTTTTCAGGTCCATGGTGACTTAATTCTTTGAGTCCACTAGGCTATGATCACATGTCATCTCAATGAGCCTAAGTAGAGCACTTAACAACAACACATGACTCATATAGACAATGGCTTTACTTGGACACCAGCACTTTGCACCGAGCTCTCTACGGATGAGGTGGTGAGGAGGCAGTCTTCCTTGACTTGGGGTAGCATATGAGGGTAGTACTTCTAGGCGGAACCTCTCTTCTTCTTTTAGTGAAGGAAGTGCGTCTCAACTTGGTCTGGTTGCCATGAGGTCTAACGACGGGAGTTGTGGGTTGCAATAAAGCTTCAAAAGAGGGATAGTCTACTGGCTCAAGAGGAAAACTCCTTGTATATATGCTGCACATGTATATGTTGTATAGATGCACTTGAAAAAAATGCAAAAAGAAAATAACTCCAAAAAAGTGGTGGGTCTGATAGAAAATGATAATCCCACCGGAGTATGTATATAGAGTGCAATAAGCAAAGCTTGAGTTTCATGATTCACCTTATGTAGCTTGCAGCAGGGAGACTTGGCTACACTGGTCAAGCTCCCAAGGGTACATGGCTACACTGGCCTTGACCCATTCTTTCCTTCCTCCTCTTCTTGAGCCGGTTGAACTTGAACTTAGAAGGGAATACCCCGCTCCTCGAGGAAAGAGTGGCCAGATGGAGGTCATAGAGTTACCTTGTTGGGGAGGGTTGTCAAGTTGCCGTTTCTGAGGTGGAGAGCTTAGACCTCACATTCACAGGACAAGAAAAGATTCATGGTCTTCAGGGTTTGTGATTGATGACTTGTTCTGATCTGGAGCATTGAGGAGTCTTGGTTATAGATTAGTGGAACTTAGAGGCTGTTGAGTTTTAAACTTAAGTCCAAATAAGGTTCCGACACATTAATAATCCAAATATCTGATCGAGCTCCATACCTTAATTTAATGAAGGCAAGTTTAATAATCAACCTTGATCCATGTACATTCTCTTTTTCTTTTTCTTTCTTTCTTTTTCACTTCTTTTTCAAATAAGTGTTTTCTAAGGGACTAGCAAAGTTAAGTATAGGGGGGTGATGAATACTCATTCATCACTCTTTATTCTTATATTTTAGCTACAAAAACCTTTGCAAATGCATGTATATAGTTGTAAATAGAAATAATTACCAAAAGCATGCATTGTGTAAAAACCTATAATTAGCATGTTTTTGTGCAAAAATAAAAGAATAAAGATTAAAAAGAAAAAGAGGGAAATATTTAGAATAAATATTGAGCAACCTAACCTAAGGGAGGGCTCAGCATGGGCCTGACCGCATAAAAGCCGAAGTAGAGGGAGATAGGGGCCCATGTGTGTAAATATTTATGTAAATAAAATAAAAATATTTTCCTCCCAAAAAGAGACTAAAATAGGCTTGTAAATACTTGTATATATTTATAAAGATAAAAATAAGATAAAAATAGAAAAATTAAAAAGAAAACAAAAACATCACTTTCACCATGTATATAGTCCACTCATATTTATTTATTTAGCCTTATAAATAAATAAAATTAATTTCCAAAAATCTTGTACATATTCTATGACTTATGATGTAAATAAATAAAATAAATTAAAACAAAAACAAAATAAAAATCACAAAATTAAAAATAAAAAATACTATTGTAAATATACCATGTATATAAATGTACATATCTATTTATTTCACCTATGTATATAAATAATAAAAATAAATAAAAATATCTTTTTATTCCTTATTTTATAATATAAATAAATAAAATATAAAATAGGAATAAAAATGTATAAAAATAACAAATTAAAAATTAAAAATTAAAAACCCTATAGTGTATATATACCTATATATAGCTATATAGTGTAAATACCTATTTTTATTTTGAAAAATTAATTAAAAATCACAAAAAAATAGAAAAAATAAAATAAATATTTTTCATGTTTTAAGTTTTTATTAATTCGGGCATTTACTATTTTAAAATAAATTAACAAATAATTGAACCTTGGCGGCTTCTGATTTGTCCACGGGGGTTTGTTGACCCCGGTCAACTTCCCCCGCGGACCCTCTTCCCCTCGGATCTGGGTGACCGACCCGAATTCTCGACTTATTACCCCCTCGATCCGGCATCCATTTCACTTAACCCCGGGCTTCGATTGATCGTTGAACATCCAGGACCTTCGCTCGGGGTGGATCTTAGGGATCTGAGGCACGAGCGACTTGCCCGATCCCTTCCTTCTCGGATCCCTGAGCATATAAAGCCTCAGCTCCGGCGAGCATTTCACGCATCTTTGGACCTCCTGCTCGCCGCCAAGGAGCTCCTCCGGAGTGCCTGAGTGACAGCCGAGTTCTCTGGAGTGGAAGCGAGGCACGAGTACCTAGGAGACCATTGATCCGGTGGTTAGCTCCGTCGTGCGCCGCCACGAGCGCGCCCAGCCTCGGGGAGACGAGGCCCCCTTGCAGGAAATAACCCAGGAGCTTCTTGAGCTCCAGCCCAGTCAACAGCACCCGCCAGGTAACCTTCTTAGCCTTTAGGTTAGCGTAAATTAAGATTTTTAGATTTGGGTAGCCGTAGCTCCGCCAGCTCCGCCCTTCGTCTCCGTCCACTCACTTGTCCATCCGACACCGCCACCACCTTCGCCCGACTTCTCTCCACCTTCTCCACCCAGTCATTCCTCCTGTCTCGCCTCGGAGCAGGACCTCCACCCTCCTCCGCCGTCGCCTCGCTGGAGGGTGTCGCCCCGACGCACCCACTTAGCCATTTCACCCCTAACTTGGTCGAGGCAATTTGCCCTCGACCAAGGAGCTGTTCTGCGCGTTTTGCAGGTCGAGAAGGGCTCATCTGAGGGTCCAAGCATTTAGGCGCAGAAGCTCAACTCCTCCGTCGTCGCTGGGCCACTCCTGTGGTGGCCGGCCTCATCGGAGGCATCCACGAGCTGCGGATCACGGAGACGAAGCCTTTGCACATCTCAGCAGCAGTAGAGGAGGACCCCAGCACACGCACGAGGCCGGCGAAACTCGCCGGCGACCTGTTCTTGAAGATCCTTCCTCTGCCATCCAATCGTGCCCACTCGCCCAGATTTGATCAGAGCCATCCACTTGCGAGGAGCCTTCACCGTTTGATCTTTAGGCGATTTGATCTGGACCGCCCATCTAGCTAAGAGGAGCCCTCGTTCCACAGTCGTCGATCACTCCACGTGGCATCCTCCTCGCCGTTGATCCAGACGAAGGATTCAGCCACTGCCTTCCACCGTCAGATCTGATACGTGGCAGATCCTCAACCGTCCGATCTGAGCAGGGCTTCCTCAAAGAGGCATCAGCGACTCACAACCGTCTGATCACGTACGTGGCGCCATCTCAGCCCTCGGATCTTAAATAAGGGGTAAATATCACTTAGGCCCCCTCTTATTTTGTCTTTACTATTGAGTCCTGTAAATATTTTAGATAGTTTATTTTAGTTTGGTACATTTGCATTCTGGACCTTATAGTTTCTGGTATTTGCATTTATGCCCCTGTCTATGTGGACCACGTGCCTTGTCACGTGAACTTTTGGGATATTTTGCATATTTAGCCTTGCAGTTCTGAGATGTTACGAATTGATTGAAAACTTTTGGATTATTGCTTTTATACCCCTGTGCGTAGTGTAATTGTGCATGTGCGTTTATTTTTGGGTTAATTGCACACAAGCCCTTGGGCTTTTGGTACCTGTTACCAAATAGCCCTTGGAGCTTGTTTTCCTTACATTTAGGTCCCTGAGTGCTCCAGGCACGCGCCACGCGCGTGTGTACCTGGGTATTTTGCACCGGACCCCCCAGAACTCTTGGTATTTGCACATAGGTCCCTGTGCACAATACCAACTTTTATTTTTGAATAAAATAGCAAACATACTCCAAATCCAATGAAAATTGGATTTGGCTCCTGCCATAGTGTAAAGTTTTCTGGAATTTTTGGAGACATTTTTGTTTTGTTTTGATATTTTTAAACATTCAAAAACATCTATTTTCTCTATTGTCTGATTTGAAAAATCACAAAAAAATATTAAAATTCATCTAAAAATTACAAAAAAATTTACCTACTGTTTGTTTTGTTGTGCTTGATTTTCTAGCCAATGTCGGCTATTTTTCATTATATAAAACACCTAAAAATTGAAAATACTTAAAATCTTATAAAAGTTCTAATAAATAAACTAAAAACCCAAAAATAATAATTTAGGTGCTTAAATTTTCCTTATTTCTTTCTCTATACAGGAAAATTACCTCCAGGCTTATTGGGGATTTCTAGATATTTTATCTAGGTCCCTTAAGCTCGGCTGGACAGTACCTTCTTTTCCTTTCACTGTTTGATTTTTAGAAAATTAAATAAACATCAGAAAAATCTCAAAAATTCACTAAAAAAAGTAAAAATTATAAAACACACAAAAATATTTTTATTTGAATTTTTGGTTGATTTTTAGTGCATTTAATAAATAGTTGAATTGTCTTGTTTGGTTGTTTTTCTTATTTTCTTAATATCTTAAAAATCCAAAAAATATAAAAAGACTTAAAAACCACCAAAAATACCTTTTTATTTCCTTTTCTTTTCTTTTTGAGTACTTCGTAGGATGCAAGGCCAATTCGTGCTCCTTGTGTTCGACCATGGTCGCTATACCAGGTTAATAAAATAGCAAGACCGCTAGCTTGTTTTGAGTTATTTTTATCTTTTATTGGTGGTCTATTTTTCTTGATTGACACGACCGAGTGATTGAGGTCGTGACGACCATTTAGTACCTTTACCTTAGTCGCTCGATTTTTCGTGTTATCAGAGATCTTTATGCATCTTTGTACTTCTTGGATGCACAGTAAATTTTGAACAGTGAGCTTCATTCAAAATCTCATGCTTCAACTCTGCGAGCGAAGGAACCCATAAGCGATTCCTAAACCTGATGCCGCCATCTGCAGCAATGAAGAATTCTGAATCTTCCCTTTGACTTTTCTCAGCTAGAACATGATACTCATGATCTTCTTTTTGAGCTTTCAATACTTTCTCTACTATTTCAGAATGTATCTGGATGCTAGATAAGATAATCTTGTCTCCTTCCTTGAAAGGATTCCAGGAGACGAAGTCATCAACCAACTTCCACCTTTTGACATCAAACTGGCTGACAAGGCATAGACCTTTCGGCTCAAAGCATCAGCCACAATATTTGCTTTACCTGGATGATAAGCAATAGAGAAATCATAGTCCTTAAGAAATTCCATCCATCTCCTTTGATGCATATTCAAATCTTTTTGAGAAAAGATGTATTTGAGGCTTTTATGATCAGAGAAGACCTCAAACTTCTTAGCATAAAGATAGTGATACCAGATCTTTAATGCAAACACCATAGCAGCAAGCTCTGGATCATGCGTAGGATAATTCCTTTCATGAATCTTTAGCTGCCTCGAAGCATAAGCTACAACTTTTTCACTCTGCATCAACACACAACCCAAGCCATTCAGGGATGCATCAGTGTAAATGACAAAACCTCCACAACCAGAAGGTAAGGTCAACACAGGAGCAGTAGTCAACCTTCTCTTCAATTCTTGGAAGTTTTGCTCACATACAGAAGATCATTCAAACTTTATTCCTTTTTTAGTCATTTCGGTAAGAGGAAGTGACATCTTTGAGAAATTATGAATAAATCTACGATAGTATCCTGCTAAACCAAGAAAGCTCTTAATTTTTGTCACGCTCTTTGGTTGCTTCCATTCTGAGATATGTTCAAGGAACATGATCTTCTCCAATCAAAATTCACACTTGGAGAATTTAGCATAAAGTTGATTCTGCCTCAGTGTTTCCAGTACCACTCTCAAATGCTCCTCATGTTGTTCAACACTTTGAAAATAAATCAGAATATCATCAACAAAAACAATGACGAAGTGATCCAAGAATGGTCAAAAGACTCGATTCATGAGATCCATAAAAGCAGCATGAGCATTAGTCAATCCGGCATCACACAAAACTCATAATTCCCATAGAGTGTTCGGAAAGTAGTCTTCGAGATATCTACCGCTCGAATCCTCAATTGATGATAACCAGATCGCAAATCAATCTTCGAGAAGACCCTTTCTGATTGGAGTTGATTAATAAATCATCTATCCGTGGTAACGGATATTTATTCTTCACAATCACCTGATTCAGCATTCGATAATCAATGCACAAATGAAGGGATCCATCCTTCTTTCTAATAAATAAAACAGGTGCATCCATGGTGATACACTGGACCTGATAAATCCCAAGTCAAGCAACTCTTCAAGTTGCTTCTTTAATTCCACCAGTTCGGTAGGAGTCATGCGATATGGTGCCTTGGATATTGGTATAGTTCCAGGAACCAGCTCAATAGTGAAATCCATCTCTCGCTGAGGTGGGGATCCAGGCAATTCTTCTAGAAAAACATCAAGAAACTTCCGACCGACGTCGAGATCAGATAAAGATATGATTGATGGCTCAACCCTAATAATACTGGTAAGATAGGCTTCTCGCCCTTTCACGATCATGCGATGTGCCTTCATGGCAGAAATGATGCACCGCTCAGAGGTGGAGCCATGCCCTTTAATGACAATACATGGAATCTTATGGCTTGCAAGGATCACCCTCTTCTTACAACAATCAATGATACAATGATATCGGGATAGCCAGTCCATCCCAAGGATAATATCGAAATCTGTCATCTTTGTTACAATGAGGTCACTAGGTAGCTCATAACCCTCAATTATCAATGGAGCATCTTGAATATACTCAAATGCTTTTACATTTCCCCCAGTAGGTGTGATAACCATAAAATCAATATCTAAAAGTTTTGATTTGGCATCCATGCTTTTTACTAGTGCCTCGGAAATAAAGCTATATGTGGCACCGGTATCAAAAAGAATCTTTACATACAAATTAGCAATAAGAAGAGTGCCTTCGATGACCTTGTCTTCCTTAGCAGCATCATCTCCAGTGGTGAGATCATAGACTCGAGCAGGCACCTTCAGCTTTTGCTCTTGTCCTTGAGTTGTGGACTGCTTCCTAGGCTTCGGACAATCACGAACAAAGTACCCTTTCTCTCCACAGTTCAAACACTGACCATTCTTGAGAAAGCATTCTCTAGGATGGAAACGATGACAAAAAGAGCATTCAGGAAATCTATTGTTTTACCCTGACTTGGAGGATTGTTTCTGCTTCTGAGAATTTTTTAAATTTTTGTTTCTCCCATATCGATCCTTCCGATCATAGTGTGGCTTCTCCTCCTTTCTTCGCAAGAAATCTCGCTCCATAGTTGTGGCACTTGCTAGAGTATCCTACATAGTATTCGGCATGCTAGAAAGAACCTTAGATCTCAAAGCAGGGTGAAGTCCCTCGATGAACTTCTGATTCATCCGATATTCATCTAGACATAAGTGTGGAGTATACCTCAATAAGCGATGGAACTTATTGTTATATTCAGCAACATTCAGATCTCCTGCTTCAGATTAATAAACTCCTGCTCCTTAATCAACTGCAAGTGCATCGGAATATACTATTCTCAAAAGAGATTAACAAACTCATCCCACAGAATAATCTCTCCTTTTTCAAATTTCCGCAACTGAGAACTGGTCCACCAGTCCTTAGAAGGACCCTTCAGTTGTTGAGTAGCGAAAGAGACCTTGCTATGATCCGTACATCTGAATGCATCAAACAACTTCTCTATCAGCTCCAGCCATTGATCTGCTACTTCAGCATCCACTACACCTTCAAAGCTAGGCGGGTTCACCTTTAAGAATCATTCAAAGGTGACTTCATCCCGACGCTCCTCACGAAGTCGCCTTTCTCTATCAAGATGCCTATCGCGACGTCTTTGATCTTTGTCCTTACTCTGGTGGTGATCAGCTTGATCACGAATCAGTTGGGAGAGCTCCTCGACCGTCTTCATCAACTTGGTATTCTGAGCTGCCAAATCATGGGAGTGACGACTCCTCTTACGGTTCGAGATGATCAACATCTACAAATAGCAATGGTCCTTTAATCACCTATCTCAAATCATAACTATAAATATAATAGATCATCCTAGAATTGGATAAAATTCCTCTAATCTTCCATTTGGCTCTGATACCACATTGTCACATCCCGGACCTCGAAACATGGGAAAAGTCGTGGAAGCATCCCATAACAATGAAATTTTTTTCGAGTCCAAGAACGAGACAAAAACTCAATAATCCATATAAAACTTTCAGAGTGCCATACATAATGGACGAATAAAGCAAATTAACCAA
The DNA here is from genome assembly GCA_037367405.1 of Ottelia alismoides. Lineage (NCBI taxonomy): Eukaryota > Viridiplantae > Streptophyta > Magnoliopsida > Alismatales > Hydrocharitaceae > Ottelia > Ottelia alismoides. The sequence goes on along the minus strand of JAZKJV010004338.1, from coordinate 706,816 downwards.
TAAATAAAAGACTTATCAAGTCTGAACTATAAAATGAAAATAAATAAGTCTATCAATAACTCTCGTACATTAATCTTAATGAATTAGGATAAAGCAATGGCTCCTTAATTTAGTTGAGCAACCCAACCTCGTCCTCCGTTAAGCTGCAAGGTTATAAATCAATATTAGTCAAACGAATTCGACTAAGTATGCATTAATAATTTACGAGACATACCATCATAACCATATACAATGAGTAGTAAAGAAAAATACGATGACAATTCCATATAATAAGGAGTATAATCAATAAATAAACAATAAACTATAACAAGACTTTTTCAGTTATGCAAATCATCATGGGATAACAATAACAATTCAATAAATTTCCTTGAATATCACAAATTTTGTGACCATAATGTCAATATTCATATCAAATATAAATCAATACCATCTGCCGATACCGGGCAACCCGATCTAAGATAGGAGCTACCCTGTTCCCTTAAATCAAAAAATTAAAATTAAAAATAAATATCAATACGAGGTCTCTTATCCAAACCCCAATGCAATGGACATCAGTACTGAGTCAATCGTCGTAGCGGAAATTATTTGGAAGTAGTGTAGAATTACTCATTTACAACGATCAATTGGTGGAATTAACCGTCCGCACAGCACCCGGCCAGGTCGAAGTCTCTAATGCACCAACGATGAACAATGTCTACTCCCGTACAATGGTGTTGTTAAAACAATAATTTACTTTTCAATAAAATATTAGGACATAAAAAAACAAATTTAACCTATATATCAAAAGACAATAATGTATCTATCTTTACAACATTTAACAACTAATCCGTAGATAAGCATTAATGGTAAATATCAAATTTGCACCTGATTAGATAGAATTTTATCACAGAGATATAATCAAAGTATTTCAACAAGATAAAATAAAAATAACATTCTGACCTCTAATAAAATCGAATGTGGGGTATAAATAATAACGGTATGTGACATAAATTAATGTACATACTTTTTTTCAAAATTTATAGGGATAGATCTGTATTGTTCTTCGTTGAGGGAAAATCAGTTATCACCTAAATAAAAGAGATGTATTTCAATGTCATACGCAATATGTAATACATCACATCATATTATCCGAAATCCCAACAGTCAGTACCCCCTTTTTTCTCGAAAATTAAATGTCGCCTAAGCACAAGAAATGCATCATAACCCAAGCACAAGCCATAATACATTTTATCTACTTCGATTCCCAATAGTTGTATTTTTTTAACCATGCGTCATATCCAAATAGTAGGTTAATAATCACGCTCTTGAGGTGGTCGGTCCTATTAACACATACAGTTATTACTAGTTTAAAACCCATTATATACTGTGTACCTTCAAAACCTATAACTTAATACTGATTTTTTTATATACTTAGGTCAAATATCCACCAAAACGAAAATTCTCTGTAATTCCCAGCGAGAAATGAAACCCCAAAGAAATGCTAAAAATGTGGATGATCAAAAGTTCCAACATATCCCAATAATATGCACTTACACACTCACGACAAGGTCACATATTTATTTATAAAAATAAAACATTTGACGATAGATTGATTCCAGATTATTTCTTAATTAATACTGACACAGTTTCTTTAAAGGAAATCAAAAGTGTTGAAGGTTTCAAGACTAATCCAATTCGCATATTATCCCTAATTAAGATTTAACATCATCGAGAGAACATACGTTGAATCAGATGCTTAGAGTTTGTTAAATTCTATTCCATATGTACACATCCTATTCGGCAAATAGATCTTAAAGAATGCAATCAGTTATAGATACAGGAAACGAATTACCTCGACGGAAACTCTATTCGATCTTGATCCCTCATCAACCCGAAACAACGGAGTTTGTGGACCGTGCGCAAGCGTTCCTGGCACTGCTCGTTGAATCTCGTAAATTACGCCAATCTTGCCTCCAACCTTGGCAGAACAAGGATTGGTACCAACGGAAGACTATCTTGACCAGACTTAACTCTCCCTCTCTCTAACTCTCTACGGCAAGCCTCATCAAGACGTTTAAATCCCTTAAAATCAAGTGATGCACTTCTATCTCTCAAAAAGAGATAATAAATTAAAAAAATGGTTGCAACAACTTGTTGGTTGTTATTTTAAATATTATTTTATTTTTTAACGGATGTCGTTAGACTCTTTTGTCTCTTTTTAAAAAAATATATCTTTATATAATACACCATACATGAACATTCTATTTTATCGTGTTATTTAATAGTATAAATATTGCAAAATACCCTTTAAAAAATATTTTTTTCATATCCAATAAGGGTTTCAATTTTTGCACAACAAACCATACAAAAAATGATGTTACAAGACAGCTCTCGCATCCGGGGATATTTTGGTGGCCTTTTGCCGGGCGTTTGGCGCTCCTGGGATCTCGGCCACCACCTGGAGCTGCTCCAGGTGGTTCACCTTCGCCGGAGCATTCTGTGCTCGCTCACCGCCATCGAACCTTGCAGGAGCACGTGGAGGACGCTCAGCCACCTACTGAGCCCATCGTAGGAGAGAACGACCGTCGGAGGCTCGTGAAATGATGAATCGAAGTTCGCCGAAGAAGAGTTCTTTCCAAACCCCTCCATCGTCGTTCGATCAAGAACAACGGTCTAGATCTAATCTGGGTCATTGATCTCAAGCGAAGGGGTACGCGACATGAGCCACATGATCTGACACGTGGCAACTTTTGGACGTTCGGATCAAGGTGCTTAAGTGGTAAAATTTCACAGATACCCTCTGCCTTTTGTACTTACTTAAAATTCATGTAAATATTTTATGAAATTTAAAAACTTTTTGATAAATTGCATGTAACCCCCTGAACTTTTTGCATATTGCAATTTAGTCCCCACCAGAGTCACGTGTAGCCGCACGTTTATGTTGTAAAATTTTCACCGAACCCCTATTGTGTTTTTGTAATTATTATTTCATATATAAAGTTCTAAAATTAGTGTTAACTTTTGGGTAAAATTGCATTGTTGCCCTCGCATGATATTTTATTTGCATTTATACCCTTGCCAGGCTGAACATTTTTATGTGATATTTTCTATTTATTAAAAGTAGTTGTCGTGCTCTTAAAATCACCAAAAAATAGGATAAAGTGTCTGGATGCATGCTTGATCATGCTATAATTTTATTTTTGCATTTTGTGCCCTTTACCTATTTTATAAAAATCAAATAGAGCTAAGTCGACACCCTGTTTGCTTTGAAAAAGCCAAAAAAATACAAAATCACTTCGAAAAATCCCCCAAAAATTTATATTATACTTATTTAAATATTATTAACCTTCAACTCAAAAATCACTAAAAATTACAAAAGAAAAGTCCTAAAAATTGAAAAAAAACCTAAAACATTTATAAAAACATATAAAATTCCCAAAAGTCAAAAAAACTATTTTATGTTTTATATTTTTATCTATATTATTATTATTTATCTAAAAAAATTAATTTGAGGAAATTTTGCTACTTTTTTATATTTTATATCTTCATTTTAATTTCATATATTTAATTAAACCCTATTTTATGGTATTCTTGACATTAAAAATATATAAAAAATAGCAAAATTTCCTAAAAAATACGAAAACAGTGAAAAATTAATAAAACCCAACTTTTTTATTATTTTTATTAATATTTATATATATATATATTAGTCTATATTGTATATATACTAGCCATATATATTATATCTCCTTTATAAAAAATAATATATAAAATCAAAAATAAAATAGAAATTCTATTATTGAAAAACCCCACTTAATTTGTTAAATATTAAGCATAGTTACATATACACATATACTTATATTATTTATAAATAAATAATATATAACGCGGCATCGTGTGTTCCCCGTGTTCGACATTCTGCTCCACTTGTCACTATACACATTTTATAATAGGATTTATAATAAATTTTAATCCACACTACCTTTATTGTTTGATATCCAATTGTGGGTTGATTGTTGAAACAGATCGGGAATTTGTGAGCGGTCGCTCCACGAACATGTTTGACTACTTTTAGACCCCTGCGGGATCCCAGGCGTAGTTTCACATATCCCGCATTATTCCATATCCTCATCTGAATGAATATAAAAATTTATTATAATTATACTTTTTTCAAAAAGACGAATCATTATTAATCTATTTTTTCAATAGATGAAGAAGAGTTAGATAAAGAAAAAAACTGGCACACATATATGTTTCCATTTCTTTCCTTTTCACTCTCTGTTATTAGAGAATTCTCAAGTTCGATATTCGCTTAGGATTGATTCAATCAGAAAGAGGTTCGATTCAGATTCGGTTCGAAACTAAATGAACCGAATCTAAAGACAGATTTAGACTCGATTAAATAAACGAACAGAACCTAAAAAATATATGTTCCTTCAGGTTCGCTCCGTTTACACCCCTAATCCTATGGAATGGTTATTATCAGAATAATCCATCTACGATTCTCATTATTTGGAAGATAAAAAAGAATAAACGGTTCCTTATTCTAATAAGGATCATGCAACTCTAATTTAAGCTTATATAACCCGACGATGATTTAACTTAATTCCAGTATCTTTGAATATATCAAGCCAAATATATTTAAGCAAAACAGTTTTAGCATACATACCAGACAAACGATCTTCAATTGTCTTCTTCTTAAAACGATAATCATTTATATACATTGTGATAATGGGCATAACTAAATAGTCTCATCGTCAATACAACAAAGTATGATGCCCATCATGGATTTCTGCATCTTTTGAGAATAAGATTTGATGCTTAAACTATCGTCCTAATCTTAATTCATATTTTCTCCCAATCATATCCTAAAATTCTTTACATAATATATCGATCTCTGGAAGTTATTTTAAGAGGTATAAATGCGCGAGTCTGCCGTCAATTGCATCAGTTTACTCGAAAGACATCTTTATAATTACTTTTTGTTGTATCTCAAATTTTGATGAATGGTCATCATCATATTCATTAAAACAAACAATACTTTTTGTAATTGAACATTCAGGCTTCGCATGATTAAGAACATAATCATTTACTTTTTTTTCAACAATTCTCAAGATACATCTATTTATACGAAACCGATTATGCAACTATCTTGTCTTCGTTTGCAGGATGTATTATTAGGTGAATCATAATATCAAAAAATTAGTGGAATAATTCTTGCAAACAAATAAATTGTGACAAGTATTTTATCATCTCAAATATATAATAATTAGGGGTCGAAAGTTTAGGCTCTGATATAACTAACGACCATAAGCCTCGAACTGTCATGGAAAAGAATACTTTAAATAAAAACCTGACAATCATAGCTTTGAACAACAATTTTTATTAGTTGCTCATTGATACATTTCGTGACATTAGATAAAAACCCATATGTTATTTTTCACATTCTTTAAGTATGATGGCAATTGTTTACGTTGATCACTACTTAATGAATAAAGCGCTTCAGGTAAGATAAAATTATCACTTTCTATTAGAAGTGATCAGGGATACATACTTGTTTCAAATCGATTCTTTTTTTAAGTGTATCTTTAAGATAATCCGCTAAATTAAAAATGTCAAAATGTTATCCACTACATTTTTCCAATGTTCATTACACCCAGATCGTGTCTAATTTTGACGTCTTCTAGTAAGGTAACTCCATAGAAAATATATTTTTTCTTGAATCAAGAACCAATAAGTTCTTTCAGATCATTCTTGAAGACTCGGCCTGGTTTAGTATCTCCTAACATTAGCAAATTATGTTTTATAATTCTACATGACTTTTGAATTATCCATGTGGAAAGAAGATTCTTCGGATTTTTAGCCGAATAATGACCAAAGTTGCCATTAAACTCGTTTCTAAATTCACAGCTACATCGTCTATGTGTAATAGGAAGAAATCTTATATGACCAAGATAATATTTTTTTGCTTTCAACTAATGTAAATTATGTGTTTCATCCATACAAATTGGACAAAAGCTAATTTCCTCTTTGTACCTCAACTCGACAAGTCAGCATATACATACACGCATATACATATGTATATATATATATATGGGAGAAATTTCAAATGAGTTGGGGTCTCGCCACTTTTGTGGTAAGCCATCCATCTAGCCCTTCATTTTTTAATCATATGGTTAGTTTTAATTATATATTAATTATATTATTTTAATGGCTGAAAATCTATTTTAGTCATTTTATCACGTTCTAAATATAGAAGGTGATAACTAAATGACCTAAATTCTCTCTCTCCCTCCCTCTCTCTATCTCACAAATGGCGACGGCTTGGAGACGAAGGCAACGTGATGGAGGAGGGGCATAACCTGAATTTTATTTATTAAATGCTTGCGAAAATTCTTCTTTGAATAAATGATCTCCTTTGACTTTTGGTCAACGTGAAACTTGTAGATCTCGATGAGATCTACAACTTTCATGTTTTGACTTTTTTGTAAGTAAGACTCTAACTATTTCTTTGTGAATTTTCTTTATTTTCTTGTTTCTGAATAATCTGGTGCAGCCACGTGGCGCTCCCTGAACTGCCCACGTGGTCGCACCCCATTACGCCACCCGCCTGCATACATGGTCGTTGGATCCACTTTTACCCACTTCAATCACAGCCGCCCATCTCCCTTCCACCATAGTTATCTAATCAAGACCCTGATTAGATCTCCACCGCTCACCGTCGCCTTCGTCTCAGCCATCAAATGACTCTGTGTCCAATGGTTGTCATTCTTCCACGTCACCCCTTCATCCTTCACCTTTGATCAGGCTCCATCTCCATCTCAACCATTCACCTCCGCTCAGCTCTCCACCGCTAGATGAAATCGCAGGATCTCATCCGGGCCGCTCCTTTGCGCCTGGATCTCAGTCGTTGGATCACTCGATCCATGGCAGAGCGTCATCTTCCACCTTTCAATGCCCCCTCTCCCAATTTGTTACAATGCAAACACGACACCCCCTTCTTATTCTAGCCATCGCTCCCGACCATCTCTCCTCATCCTAACGCCCATCCCACGTAGCCCTAGACCCCATGATCCTCGCACGGTTTTCAATGAGACCCTCCATCATTTCTAGCACCCTCAATCGACCGTTACAAATGCTTCCTCCTCCACATGGAACCGTCGGATCTCCACCAATAAAAACCATGCCTCCGACTCATTTCGAACTCATCCACCACTCAATACGCTAAATCCCAGCTTCCCTTGTCCCTCCGGTGACAGCGAAGGGGTGAATTTGATGAGGCAGCAATGACTCCTAACTAGTGTTGACTCGCGGTCACTATGGCCGTGTCACGGTAGCCCAGCCATTGTTGAGCCTCCATGAGCTACCAACTAGGTTGAGCAATGACCATTCTCACAGGCCATTGTCAAAGGAGATAATCCTTTGAGAAATCTGTCTTTACCCATCATCACCCTCATCAAAAGGCCTCGACACTATATATCCGGGGCTTGACCTTTTAGAAAGAAGCCCTACACAACAACTGGGACTGAGACTAGCGAACGGAGACTCCCCAGGAGCATTAGTCCAGGCCGCATTGCCCATCTTCTCTTCCTTGAATCCTCCAAGTATGTCTTTTTCTATTTTTTGTTGAGTTTTCTCTTAGTTTATCCGTCTACCATTCCCACCATCACTTGATCATCTCCTTAGCTCCGCCACACAACCACTTACCACGCCAGCCACTCCGCTCACCCTTCCCCCTCTCCAAGATCCGCCTCTGCACCACCCCTTTTCTTCTCAGGCATGCCTAAGAAGAACCCATCCAGGACTCCGCCTCTCTTCGCTACTTTCTCTCCATTCATCTCACAAAACTCCACACAACATGCCTCAGCTACATTCTAACGCTTGCATGTTAAGATGTTTTCAATGGATGGAATCCACACTCCCACATCGATCTCGAGCAGCAACTCCGGTGATGCGACATAAACCGCCTCCTACATCTACCATGTTAGCTTTGTCTCCGGTTCGACGTCTTTACCAAACAATCACGGTGCTCCGGCGAGTCTCTGGGAGCAGGGGGAGCACGGAGGAGCTCTGGCAGCCTCGTCAGAGCTCCATTTACGTCGTCGCTCCTCTGGCTGGGGACGAAGCACGGGCGGCGTTGGATGGTGCCTCTCGGCGGCCATACAACGGCCCAGATACCTCCACATTACAACCCTGAACCTGCAGGCTTGTTCCCTCCAAGCCACATGCCTGAAGCACCATCAGCCTCTGCGTGTCCACCCGAAGCTGCAGCCACCCGAGCCTAGCTTGCCCACGTGCCCTGCACATGAGAGGCTGGGTAAATTGCAGGAACCTCCCCGACGCTCTCCATAATTATAGATAGGTCTAGGCATGTGTGTATCACGTGCGCGCCTGACGAATTACAGAGGAGCCCTGATGAATGTCGTATTCATCATGCTTATAATCAATTCTTAATTCCCTAGCTTAAATAATTCAATAAAATAAAAAAATAATTCATCATTATTATCTGGTATTATATTATGTATAATTAACCTATTATTAATGTATTTAATTAATATTATTTACTTTGTAATTATTTCCTCATCAAAAACCCACAAAAATTAGGTTAATAATTGTCTATAACTTCCCTAACCCTTAAAAGAACTAAAATATATAAAAAATATCAAAACCAAGAATCGATGTTTTTAACCCTTGAAAAATACCCCTAAAAATACTTTTTGACCAACATGAAAGTTGTAGATCTCATCGCGACCTACAACTTTCATGTTTTGACTTTTTCTTAATTTCATTTCTAACTATTTCTTTCTTATTTTTATTTGTTTTTATTATTTCGAATTTTCTTGTGCAGCCACGTGGCACCCTCTGGGCCGCCCACGTGGTTGCCCTCTCTTCTCGTCACCCAGCCTCATCTCTAGCCATCAGATCGACTCCTCCCCACCCAGATCCTAACCGTTCATTACCGCCTCACCCATAGTCATCCGATCACTGCCTCTGTTCACATCCCAGCCTCCCATATCCTTCCTCGTCTCCACCACTTGATCATCCCACATCCTACGGCCACTATCTCTCCACATCCCTCACTCACCCTCCACCTTTGGATAACCCCTAGTCCTATCTGAACCGTCCGCCTCTACTGTTACCCCTGCCATCAGATCAGATCATATGATCTGATCTGAGGCATCCATCCGCGCTTAAATCAGAGTTGTTGGATCACAAGATCCAACGGCTGGAACCTCATCTCCTACCTCATGTTAACCTCGCTCCAGGCGTTACACCTGCGTCACCCTCCGATCCCTTCCTATTTTGGAAGGTGTCTCTGACCCTCTCTCTTCTCCCTAACGGCTCCTCCCCATAGCCACGAGATCCTCCTCCTTCGCGTAACCTCCATCTTCCCCTACCTTCACTCCTAGACATCAAGACGACCGTTCGAAAACTCCTCGCCACCAGAAAACTCCCAGACCACTCCACCTATAAAGCCCCTCGCTACGCCTCCGGCCGACCTATCCACCAACCCACAGAGATTAGGCCCAGCTTCCCCCACCCTCCGGTGACAGCGGAGGGCGGTGTCGAGGCGACGATGACCTAGACTCCAGGTGTGATCAATGGCGCCTCCGTCAAGTTAGCTCTGCCATCTCTGGCGGTAGCTAAGCTCTCTGTTGTTGCTGGCCAGATCGGGCGACGACCTGAAGCTCATCTGAGCCTCAGCACAAGCTCTTCCTCCACTGAATTCCCCTCTCCGACGAGGTACCCTCCTCCTCACCATTTTCTTTCAGTTCCCTCCTAATGTTCTCATCATACTCCACCATTTTCATCGGTCACTAGCCATCCAACAACCTCCGCCAACTCACCCTCATCCACACCAGCACCTTCGCTCACCCTTCCCCTTTCTCCACAACCTTGACCACTCCGCCCAAACTCCTCTTCAGTTGTCGAAGTTGAAGAACCGGTCTCCCGCTCCTCCGCTCGCATGAGACCCCCATCTCACTCACAAATCCATTCGGTTATTCCAATAACATCTGTAGGTCCACATCCTTCAATGGTCGGATCCATCCCTGCCTTGCCGGTCTCAAGCTTCAATTCTGATAACCGTCCTTTGTCGTGCTGCTCTAGACGACAATAAAGCTCTGCCTTGTCTCCAAGATCTCCGCCAGCCCTCCAGCAAGCTCCCCCGACTATCAGACGATCCTTCGGAGCACGGAGGAGTTAGATGGAGGTTGTTGGAGCGCAGCCTCCTGATGAATCCACATTTCATCATCTTTATTCTATCATTTTGGCACCTAAAACCCTAGCAAATGCCTGTAATTAGCCTTAAATCAAGCATCTTAGCATTCATGCATGTGCATCTCAACAGTGTCTAAATGACTGTAATTAAGGCCAAAATTATAGAATAAATAAAGAAAAGAAAAAGAATAAAATATTGTAAATATTTTATGACCCAAAACCCCCGAGACCTAGGCATCTTGATGAATAGGTCGACAAGGAATAAAGTAGGGGGAGATAAGGGCCAAAACACAGATAAAATACCTATACATTCCTTTCATTCTTTATTCATTTTGGGACCTATTTTTGGTTTCACTTTTTGTACATCAAATAAAGAAATTTTGTACATGAAAGTTGTAGATAATTTCATAAAGAAAAATACAAAATTGATTTCACAGAAAAAGAATGTACAGACAAAAAGATATGGTCTGAATAAGAATCCAAAATCCCAACTTTCCAGACCCGTATCTCACAAACGACAACTCCAAATGTAGCAAACTCACCTTTAATTGTATATAGAATAAAATAATCTATCCAATGGCGGTGGTTTCGCATTTGGCGGAGCTACGGTTTGAAAGTTGACTTTTGGACCCCCATTGTATACTTGTACATATTAAAATATTCAATTTATTATTTATTCATTATTTTTATATTTTTATATTTTTATAATATTGTCAATAATACTTATAATAATTATGTACATTAAAATAAGAATAAAAGCCTAAATAAAATACAAAGTAAAAACACTGGTATGATAGAGTACATAGATACATTACATATACTTATACCTATATAAAATACCTTTATATTTTATTTAATATACAAAATATATCAGAAAATTAAAATAAAAATATATTTGTGTATATAAAAGTATTTTATAATTTTAGAAAATAGAAACCAAAATCAAATAAATTAAAAATACCTAAATAAAAATAAAATACTAAAATACATAGGTATTATACCTATATAGGGTTAAAAAGGTAACTTGTAAAAATATAAGTCACAAAAATAAATAAAAATCAGAATAAAATACTACATAATATTTTGAGCATTTTTATTTTATAACTTTTATTTAATTCGGTCATTTAGTATTTTAAATAGAATTAATAAAATATTTTTTCAGGGTTTTTCCTGGTTGGTCCACGTGGACCAACCAGGAGGCCAGGACTGTTGACCTAGGTCAACAGTCTGACCTACCCCCTGTGGCCCGTGTCAGGCTCGGTTTTTGAGCCATCTTTGTGGCTTTTTCCCAGCCGATTCTTTCATGATTTCGTGTTGCATCCTTCTGCAACATTGCTCACCCACCATCTATCTCACTCGCTCAAGCTTAATCTTGGTCTTTGGACCCAAGATTTGCAAGATATTCATTGATCTTCGAGCCCCTGCGACTCAGGGTCAAACCACATATAACCAACTCCCCCTCTTCCATTTCGAAATAGAGTCCCCTTGGTCCACCCTTCAGCGCCATCATCGTGCTCCTGAGCTCCGTGGAGGTGACAGCTCCACCGCCAGCCCTTCAGCCAAGGCGCGCGAAGTTGAGGGAGCCTCCACCACCTCCGCCAACAGCCGGCGTCGAGGTACTTTTCTTCCTCTGGATCCGGCCATCGAGGGCATTCCCCCGCTCATTTCTTTCTTGCTTTTAGTTCCTGTTAGCTTAAGCTTCAAAAACCCCAAAAAAATTCCAAGTTCCATCGCGTATTTCGCCACTCCAAGCATCATCGCCGGAGCGCACCTCCGGCCACCGACGTCCACTTCCCCTCGTGCATAGATTAGGTCCACCCCAGGTCCAGGCACTTTTCCCTGGGCTCTCTAACGCTTTTTGCAGGGTCAAAGCACGTTGACTCGCGCCTGGGCGTGTTTTTGAAGCTCGCCGGAGCTCAGTCGAGCTCTCCAGCTCCGCCGACCACCTGCGAGCGGCACGGCCAACGCCGTGCACTTTTGGTGCCCCCAGGAGATAGAGGACGACCCCAAGAAGCTCCAGCTCGCTTTTGAAGCCAAACCTCTCGCCGGAGACGGAGCTTGGCCTCGGCGAACCTCGGCTCGCCGGAGTTCGTCGCTGTTCTTGCTCCGGGCTTCGCCACCATTGGATCGAGGAGGAGCTCCAGACAGATCGTGGACCGTCCGATAGTGAAGACCCAGCCACCGTCGATCTCAGCCGAGATCTGATCCCAGACGTCCATGAGCGAAGCGACATCGGCCGTCCATCAAGCGACACGTGTATAAGTGGCCTGCCATCAGCCGTCGGATCACGCGCATAGGGTATTTTGCATATGACCCCTGCGCTTTTCGTATTTATTTATTAGTATTTAAACTTGAGCCCGTAGTGTAAAAATTTTGTAATATTTGCAGAGAGCCCCCTGAACTTTGCTTATTTGCACTTAGGTCCTTCGCCGCGTCACCTCACGTGACCCGTACACGTGAGGGGATGGGCATTTTGCAAGGGTACTCTCGATCTTTTGTGTATTTCGTTTGAGTCCTGAAACTTTCGTATTAAGTGTAAACTTTTTGGTGATTTTGCAAGTAGGCCCCCTGGGTTTTGAAATATTACATTTGAGTCCTCGCCAGGCGCGTGCAAGTCACGCGCCCTGGTGGGTAAATTGCTTGCGTGCCCAGGCGGTTTTTGTAATTAACATTTAGTGCTATAAATTGAATATTCAGTGTATATTTTTTGTGGAAAATTGCATGTTTGCCCCTGGATGTCTTAGATATTGCACATATACCCCTGCCAGCACTGTTTAATGTTTGTAAGTTTGCTCTAATTAATTGATCTATCATTTTAACTCCAAAAATTCCACAAAATTAGGCTTAAGTATCTGGACACGTGTACTTTGACGCCATCTATTTGGTTTTTGATTTTACTTTATTTTTATATTTATTAAAAATCAAAAACTTGCTATTTGTGCACTGTCTAGCTTAGAAAATACCAAAAAATATTAAAACACCTCCAAAAATTCCAAAAAAATCACCTAGTGTCTATTTTATCCTATTTTAGTGTCAGTCCAAAAATCATTAAAAATCTCAAAAGAAAAACACTAAAAATTTAAAAACACTCAAAAACTTCAAAAAATATATAAAATAGTAGAAAAATCCAAAAATCACAAACTCAACTTCTGTTCGTCCCTTGTTTTGTCCTTTTTATTTGAAAAATAGTGTAAAAATTTTGAGCTACTGGTTGTTATTTTTAATTCCCATTTTTATCACAGCCAGCCCTATTTCCACTGTTTTCTCTTATTTCAGTATTTAAAAATATCAAAAACACCTAGAAAAACCCCCAAAAATCACAAAAACAGTAGAAAATTATAAAAATACCAAAAACATTTTATTTCTGAATTTTTGAGTATTTTTGTGCATTTTTATAAATATTTTAGCTTGCCTTTTATTATATTGCCTCTACTTTCCAATATAAAAAAAATAAAAAAAATATAAAATATAAAATATAAAAATCAGAAAATTAAAAATCAAATACAAAATTAAAAATTAAAATAAAATAAAAAAAATTAAAAATTAAAAACCCACAAAAATTTCCTTTCTTTGCTTGCCTAGTGTAGACACTCACACATCACACACACACTTGAGCATTTTTGCTTGAACTACCCTGCTTGTTCCCTGTGTTCGAACTCTCTGCATACTTGACACTATACACCATTTGTGCAGAGTGAAAAATAAATTTTAACTCCACATTATTTCTAATTTGTTGATCTTTAGTGTGGGTAAATTGTTGATTAAATTCGGATTTTGATTGGTCGATACTTCGACTGAGTTCACGCTTTGTGTTGAACTTAAGACCATCGATTTTCGAGTTTATCAAATGGCGCCGTTGCCGGGGAGCAACAACGAGTAGTTCACATTTTTGATATATTTGTTTGATTGTGTGATTGTTTACCATAGCATCATTTTCCATCTCTTCCATTTTGATATATCTTGTTGAGCTATCTGACCACTCTTCTTTGTCTTCTTGCGAGGGACCGCGGAGCGAGGCGGATCGCCTAGGTGACCCGACGCATCCTTGGGAAGCGAAGCCGGCTGTTCTTTAGCCAAGCCGGCAGGAGAGAGCAAGGAGTGAGAGAGAGAGTGATTAGACTAGTTTTCAATTATTTTTGGTGAGAGAGTGATTCATTTAATTTGTAATAATACAGGTACACTTGGACTTGGACACTTAGACATTCGGGCCTAATTTCCGGGTGTTTGTTCACCCGGGGGCTCACCGCGGATTTTTATCGCGTTTTTATCGCTGTCATTTTCCGGTTTTGTTTTCATTTTTCACTTTCTTTTGTGGATTGAGCTCTTAGTTTTAGGTCTGCTTGACTCGATTAGAATAGGTCCAAACACCTAATTATATTTGCATGCTCCTATAGATTCGTATTTGGACTTAGAATAATCAAACAGATAGCTAGTAGCTTCCAAATCCACGCGCCGCGAGCTCACACCCGAACAAGCGCTTTCTCCTGCCCCAAATGTGTTGGGCAGAGGAGGGGTGAGCCTAGACCGGACACTCGGATTAGGAGTTATTAGTTAGCTTGTGGTTCTTCACGCTAGCAGCTGCCTGTTCTAGGACGATTTCCGCTTGCATATCGCCATATAGCTTAGGTTTAAAAATTCTGCTTTGCATCCCGCATGGAGAGAGCTGGGATTCGCTGTAAGTCTTCTTACTTTGCACGCATCATCTAGGCACAAAGGTGAGATTTCCACCTTGGTGTCGACTTGCACGGCTTTTCCGACTCTATTCTCCCTCTGTTTTTGGAACAAAGTAGGATAAAGGAAAAATACAAAAAAATGTTAGGCGCTTGTTTGAATTTACTCAAAAGAAGCGATAACACCAAAAAAATTAAAAAAGGGACTGCTAAAGAAAACTTGACCAAAATAAAATTGGTAATTGGATTCATTGCTTGGGGAGAGTAACACCCTCACTTGTCTTCAGGTTGCATGGGAAGGTTTCCTTCCAAGTGAGGTGAGCGCTTCGTAAGGATTAGAGCCAAAAACCCAACTTGTGGCTGCCTTGTGTATCACCTGGATTTCCGAAGTATTGGCGCTACTATCGTACGTAGTCGAGTAGGACTTGGTCGCCATTGGTGACTCTCTATTGTGAGAGCACCGACCTTGTCCGAAGTACCGAGCTTAGGCCACGCCTTCACGGGTGTGTCTGTCTCACCGGCTGCGTCCGAGTAGGATCTTGCACGCTCACGGGTGATTCCGTTGCGAGCGAGGTCCGAAGTATCGGTTTCGCCTATCGGCTTCCTCCCTCTATTTCTTTGGCTGAGTAGGGATCCAGGAAGGGTTACAAGGACCTCAAAAAGCGCAAGTTACAGGTTACACAGGAGGAGGACAAGTACGGGGACACTTTCCTGGCAGTACTCTCGCTCCTATAGGCGTAGCGCTCTAAGGACTCGTGAAAAGATAAATACCTGAAAACAAGCTAAAACTGACCAGATAATAGCCAATCCTTCACGGCTTCACGAGTTGAGTTGGTGAACTTACCCTTGCTTTGTGTTTGATTGTTAGATTTATTAAGGTCAAGATCAAAAACACCGCACAATTGTGCACAGTTTTGTTGCATTTCATTTTCTTCTTCTCTTGCATTATCCCTACTCTTCTCAAATAATCAAGATAATGGGACGGAGATATCTTAGGCCGACCTTGTCGAAACCGCTATCCAGCACTCCCCCTTATTCATCTAGGAATAACTCGGAGAGTCCGCTCTCCGAGCCCGAGTTCACATCCACCCTGTTCCCCCTCGACCACCCTTCCCCTTCTCCTTCCCTCAGTCCAATCATTTCAGAGTTCAGTGAATCACAGAATTCAGCTCATTCAATAGCACCTGAAATGGCCTCTTTTGCATTTTCAGAGAATCCAGTAATGGCAAACAGAGGCGAGCACCCAGATGATCACGACCATCCTCCGTTCATTATTGACCAAGTGGCCATCAACAATTCCTTGCTAGCGTCCCTGGAGACTATGCAGAGGCAGATCCGAGACCAGGGAACATTCATGGGTGATCTGATGAGAGAGATAGCACAGCTGAGAGAAAACCGACCTGGGGGCGGTGGCGGTGGAGAAGGAGGAGGACCTGATGCAGGAGGAGGCGATCCAGACGCTGAGCGACCGCCACAAACTATCATGAGGGAACTGCACAACCCAGCTTCGTCCCTCACTCACCGGTGGATCAGACTCCCGCCAATCCACGGAGACTTCGAGCTTCGGCACCACACGATTCAGTTGCTACCCAAGTTTCATGGGCTGCCGACCGAAGAGCCGCACCTCCATCTCCAAGAATTCGAAATGATATGCAGCACCATCCACGATCGGTTGTTGACCGAGGACACTATCAGGATGATCGCCTTCCCGTTCTCATTGGTTGATCGAGCCGCATATTGGCTCAAGCATCTAGGGCGATTCGTCGATACTTGGGCAGATCTCCGGTCTGTATATTTGAAGAAATACTATCCCCTCGGCCGGACCAACGCAGCTCGAGCCATGATCAGCAACTTCGTCATGATCCCAAATGAACAGTTCCATGAAGCATGGGATCGATTTAGAGAGCTCATAGACCGGTGTCCACATCACGATATCTCCAAGCCCCACCTGGTGCAGAGTTTCTTCTGTGGGCTGACACCGGAGCTACAGGGGCTTGTGAACGCCTCTTGCAGTGGATCATATTTCTCTAAAGGTGAAGACGATGTATGGGCCATCTACGAAGGTATGGCAGAAAACTCTACGGTGATGACCCAAGCCAGAGTCTACACACAGCAAAAGCCCCTGCAAGGAGCGGGATCATTTCAGAGGATCGCTCGCATCGATGCCGGTCCCAGCGCAACGTCGGTAGCCGCAGCACAAGCCGAATCAGCAGCAGCCGACATGGGCATTATCAGTGAAAAGCTGGACCGCATGGAGATCCTCGAGAAGAAACAGAACCAAGGTCTAGCCCAGATGGACCTTCTCACCAAGACAATGAGTGACCTGAAGACTCAAATTCTCTGTATTCAGGAGGCACAATCTCACGCCCAACAGCCTCCTAGGTCACAGGTTGCGTCCAGCGGCAGCAATCCCAACCAGGCCTCTACCTCATACCGCCAGGTGAACCATATCCAGGCGGAGCCGGTTCCATTGTTGCAGTACCATCCAGAGCAACCGCCATCTCAGGAGACGCAGATGGTGGTGTATCAGCCGGAGCAGCCACTGGCAGTTCTTCCTCCACCTTCCTTCGAGCAGGAACCGTTGATGGAAGTCAACGGGATTTGGTATGACCGATACCCTCAGCCCGCAATTCGTAGGGATCATCCCGGATTCCGTTGGGGTAATGGTGGTTCCTCATCCCAACAGCAGCCCCCTGCTCAAGGACAGCAGAGCAGCCAGCCACATCAGTACAACCAGCAGCCCCAGTATGCCCAGCCACAACAATACCAGAGTGGTCCTCGTCCCGCCTATCAGGGACAACAGTGGAGGCAGCGTCAGCCGCCTCAGCATTCTTATCACCAGCCGTCTCCCCAGTTTCAGCAACAACACCAGCAGCAGCAACCCCATTTCCAGCAGGGACAGACGTCCGGTTCTCAGGGTCCTGCCTTCGAGAACCCTGCTCTTGATGATCTTGCCCGCTTGCTATCTGAACAGCGAGCATCTTTCAGGCAAGAAATGGATGAATTCCGGCAGGAGATGAGGGATTTCATCAAAGGCAAGGCCGCCATACCCGCTCAGATCGAACCTAATCCAAATAACTTAAAAAGAAAATCTGAGCAGGTAGAGTCCACAGAGGATACCTCTCCTAGTGATTATTTGAGTGACATGTCTTATTCCTATTATGATGCTGATTTTGTTACTACTAGGAGCGGTAGGATGCCAGCCGGCGGCGCCTCTTCTGAGCGATAGCCAGATGCAGAATCAGGAGCGCCAGAGGAGCAGACTAGCGGTGCTGATGCCGCTAATGATGATGTTGAAGACGGTGGTGTTGATGCCACCAATGATGGAGTCCAGGACAACGGTACTGATGCCGTTGTGATGCCAGATGCAGACGGTGGTTCTGAGGCCACCATTTTGGATGATGAACCAGAGCGCGGTGCTGATACCGCAAAGACCGGTGCGAGTGGTGGTGCTGAGGCCACCACATCTACTTTTGTTGAGCCATCTTCTGTGATGTTACCACATTTTGTATCTGGAGACTGTGGGAACAAAAACAAAAACAAAAATATGAATAAAGGAAAGGTTTCTGTTCAAATTGCGGATCCATATGGGTTGAATGATGATTATTGTATGGATTCTCCGTCTTCACAGGCACAGGGACCGCTTCCTAGTCCTCCATCTGAGGAGGCCCCTACAATCCCCTTCCCTGAGGCACTCCGCCGAGCGAAGGGGAGTAAAAAAGAAAATCCAAAAAAAGCCAACAGGTAGAGTTCGGCAACGAGATGATTGACAGATTTCATATTCAGCTGACTCTACGAGAAGCATTTGAGCATATCCCCTTCTTCAAGAAGAATTTGAAAGAAACAACTACTGTCAGAAGGAAGAAGAGGCACAGAGATCAAATCCATATGCTCACTCATGACACTTGCTGCGCCATTCAGAAAACATTGCCAGCCAAGCGACCAGACGCAGGAGCTCCCTATGTCAGATGCGAGATTCAGGAGCAGCAGTTTGATCGTACTCTATTAGACAGCGGCTCTTCAATTAACCTCCTTCCGGCAGCCTTACTCAAGCAGTTCGAGTTTGACCCTCTTCTTCGAAGCAGAACCGTCCTTCAGTTTGCTGATAGGTCGATTAAGAGGCCGAAGGGGTTATTGAAAGACGTGGTCGTTACCATTCAGGGCCTGAAATTCCCCGTGGACTTCGTTGTGTTGGACATGGAGATCCCTGAGTCGGTAACTGATGCCCCCATCATTCTCGGACGTCCATTCTTGGCCACAGCCAAGGCAGTGACCGACCATGATAGCGGGAAGGTATGTTTTCGCGTAGAGGGCGAAACCATACAAATAGAGACGATCGAAGAGATCAGAGCCAGAGAGGCAGAATGCTCAGAACAGTCCAGTGAAGCCTAGCAGATGACAGAGGAGGAGCTAGACATCCACCAGGTTTGCGATTTTGAGATGACTGATGATGAATCCAACTGGAAAGATCCCGTAGCACCGACCCTTGCCTTGCCTACAGATTCTCTATATCTCAAGCTCATGGCAGTCGAGAGCCGGGAGAGCACATCCCTGGAGGAGGATATTTCTGAGGCTGACAGTGTTGTGATGAGTGGTGCTGAAGAATTTCAATCTTGCTCATCGTCTTCAGATCCCTCGGATTCAGACATTGACTGGGACGACTTTGATGATTATTTGCCTTGTCTGATTCCTTCTGAGCCAGCAGCTATGACAGAGTGCGAGCCAGTGCAGTTTATTGATGATCCATCAGGCCGCCCTTCGTCAGAAATTCATGCAGAGCGAGAGTTCTCACATGCAGACCTGGTAGCATTTACACAGACATATCAGAAGCCAGATCTGCCACCTCCCAGTTGTCCAAAACGAAAACCTCTGCCGCAGTCAATGAAGTACAGATTCCTTACTGGAGAGCCAGAAATGCATCCAGTCATTATCTCAGCAGATTTGACTGGAGAACAAGAATCTTGTCTGATGGAGGTTCTTGAAAGAAACCGTAAGGCAATCAGTTGGAGTATAGCTGATCTCCAAGGGCTGAGCCCAAATCTTTGCTCTCACCACATTTATCTTGAGGATAACGCTAAGCCGTCGCGTGAGTTCCAACGACGGCTGAACCCGAATCTTCGAGATGTAGTCATGAAAGAAATTTCCAAGTGGTGGAGCGCCGATTTTATCTATCCCATCTCCGACTCCAAATGGGTAAGTCCGCTACATGTGGTACCCAAGAAGACGGGTATCACTACAGTTGTTAATGAGTCTGGAGAGGAGATCGCTACCAGAGTACCAACTTCTTGGAGGGTCTGTGTGGACTACAGACGATTGAATGAGGCCACCAAGAAGGATCACTTCCCGCTCCCCTTCATTGATCAGATTATGGAGCGGTTAGCCGGGAAGAGTCATTACTGCTTTCTTGATGGGTACTCTGGATATAATCAAGTGGCCATTGCGCCCGAAGACCAGGAGAAAACGACATTCACTTGTTCGTTTGGGACGTATGCTTTCAGACGGATGCCCTTTGGTCTATGTAACGCTCCGGCGACATTCCAAAGGTGCATGTTGTCCATCTTCTCGGACATGGTGGGTGACTGTTTAGAGGTCTTCATGGATGACTTCTCGGTCTATGGCGACGGGTTTGACGCTTGTCTTGACTGCCTAGACCGTGTGCTGAAGCGCTGCATTGAGGCCAATCTTGTCTTATCCTGGGAGAAGAGTCATTTCATAATGACTCAAGGGACGGTCCTTGGTCATATCGTCTCCAACAGGGGCATGGAGGTCGATCCGGCTAAGGTGGATATCATCAGAAAACTCAATCTGCCGTCCAACTTGCGTCAGTTACGGTCTTTTCTGGGGCATGTCGGTTTCTACCGACGGTTCATTCAGGACTTCAGTCGAATTGCCCGACCGCTCACTGACTTGCTCACCAAAGACACCGAGTTTATTGTTAATGATAAGTGTCTCGAATCATTTGAGACTCTCAAGAATATGGTTGTCTCGGCTCCTGTCCTTCAGCCACCCGATTGGTCTCTTCCATTCGAGATCATGACGGATGCTTCAGATTTTGCCGTTGGGGCTGTGCTTGGACAGAGGAGGGATGGTTTACCGTTTGCCATTCACTACGCCAGCCGGACTTTGGATGCCGCGCAGCGGAATTACACTGTAACTGAGAAAGAGATGCTGGTCGTAGTCTTCGCTCTTGATAAGTATCGATCATATATTCTCGGATCTAGAGTGACCATTTATACTGATCATACCGCCATCCGGTACTTAATGGCTAAGAAGGATGCCAAAGCACGTCTCACCAGATGGATCCTTCTACTCCAGGAATTTGATATTGAAATTAAGGATAAGCCTGGAGTCAAGAATGTGGTGGCGGATCATCTCTCCGGATTGGAGAATCTTGAGGAATCTGAGCCCAGCGCACCTATCACAGAGACATTTCCAGATGAGGCGATCTTGGCTGTCACCTCACTCCCGTGGTATGCTGACTTTGTAAACTATCTTGTTGCCAAGACAGTCCCTCAGGGTTGGCCCAGGCAGAAACTTGAGACCTTCCTAGCTAAGGCCAAGTTTTACCATTGGGAGGATCCCGTCCTTTATCATGAAGGAGGGGATAGTATCTGGAGGAGGTGCATTCCTCAAGAAGAGCAGCATAGCGTCCTCACATACTGCCACAAGCTTGAGGCAGGAGGACATCATTCTGGAAAAAGAACAGCACAAAAGGTGCTTCAATCCGGCCTATGGTGGCCTACTCTCTTCAAGGATTCTGATGAGTTCGTGAAGAGATGTACTGACTGTCAGAAAATGGGAACCTGCGGACAGAGAGACATGATGCCCATGCAACCCATTCACTTCTGTGAGGTTTTTGATGCATGGGGTATTGATTTCATGGGCCCATTTCCTAAAAGTCAGGGATTCGAGCATATTTTGCTCGCTGTAGATTATGTCAGCCGATGGGTTGAGGCCATCCCCGCCCGAGCCGCAGATGCTAAAACCGTTTGCAAATTTTTGAGGAAAAATATTATTTCACGGTTCGGTGTACCTAGAGTCTTGATTTCAGACGGGGGGTCTCACTTCATCAATGACAAAGTCTGGGCCCTTGCAGACGAGTTCGGCATTGACCATCGGGTTGCCACTCCGTATCACCCTCAGACTAATGGTCTTGCCGAAGTATCGAATAGAGAGATAAAAACTATCTTACAGAAAGTTGTCCGCCCAGACCGAAAGGATTGGTCACAGCTTTTGGACTCGGTCTTGTGGGCTTATCGGACCTCTTTCAAGAACCCATTGGGAACATCTCCTTTTCGTCTCGTCTATGGCAAGCCGTGCCATTTGCCAGTGGAAATCAAGCACAAATCTTTTTGGGCAGTTACTGAGTTGCTTCTAGATCCAAAGAGTATAGGAGACCAGAGAAGAGCAGAATTGGCAGCCCTGGAAGAATTGAGAGAGACAGCCTTTTCCAACAGCCTACAGTACAAAGAGAAAGTGAAGACATGGCATGATTCACATATCAGCCATAAACAGTTTGAGCCAGATCAGAGAGTATGGTTGTTTGATTCCAGGCTGAAATTATTTCCAGGGAAGTTGCAGAGCAAGTGGAAAGGACCGTATGTGGTCAGGAAGGTACATGACAATGGCAGCATCGACATATCCGAACCGTCATCTTCCTCTACCTTCCGCGTCAATGGTCAACGCTTGAAGCTATATCTTGATCATGATCCGCCAACCATTGACGTTGCCCCCATTCTTCTGGTATGAGATGTGTCTTTTGACTCGCATAATCTGCATCTCATACATGGTGATCAATTCCATCTTCCGCTGTACAAATCCATTTGTTCATATCACTCTGTTGTCTGTTGATTTATTTTCTTATTTTCTTCTTTTCTTCTTTTCCTTTTCTATTTTCTGTATCTATCAAAAAGGTGCCGCCCTTGTAGACAGCTTTCCATACATAGGACGTACTTTGTCCCAAGTATAGGGGGGTTGGCACCCCGAGTTTTTCTATTCTTTTCGATCCTCTCCATTGTCTCCTCTTCTTGTCTATACTTAGGGATATCTTACCCTAAGTATAGGGGAGACAATCTGAGTACGATCTGTTCATTCCCACCCTTGACCCTCCATGCTTTGTGTACAGTCTGCTATACTTAGGATTATTTGATCCTAAGTATAGGGGGGACGGTCAACTTCTCATTCATTGATTCATTCATTTATTCTTTATTATTTCGACTTGTCTATACTTAGTACGAGTTATGTCTTCTCTTTTCTCTCCGATCTATGAGGACATAGCTCAAGCTAAGTATAGGGGGGTCGTATATACTACGTATATACTTTAGCCATAACTCATACTTTCGTATTTTCCTAAAAATATGGCTAAAAATTCTTTAAAATTCATTAAAAATTCTTAATAAAAAGATGTGGGTATTCCTCAAATTCTTTTTGTATTTACTGATTAATAAATCAGGTGAAAATGTTTTTTTTTGCAAAATGTTTGAAAAATAGTTTGAAAATCTTTGTGAACATCTATTGAAAACTATTTTGAAAATATTTTGTTTCGTGTTTTCAACCTGTGTAAAATGCGTGGTTTGTAAAATTTCTTTTCTTTGTGTGAAATAAAATGTTTGAAAAATGATTTGCAAATGGTTTGAAAAATGGTTGCAAAAATGATTTGAAAACCTATATATACTGTTTTGAAAACCTTTGCAAAATGATTTTCAAATGCGTGTAAAATGTTTGTAAAAATTATTTTGGACTATAGTTTTCAAAAATTGTGTGTAAAATTGTTTTCAAATAAGTTTGAGGAATATTCACATCATACCAAAATCCACTATATATATATGTATAAAATTGACCACTTACCCTGTAAATTCTTAAAAACCACTTCTTGTATATATAAGAAGCACCCCCGTGTATATATTTTCACCTAGTTTTTTTTTAGCCAAAATCTTTTTGTTTTCAAAATTCCCAAAAACATTTGCAAAATTAAAATCCAAAAACATTTGAAAAATCTTTTTGAAAATACAAAAAAATGCATCTGCATATGCATGCATCATATTTTCAGAAACCCATAAAAAGTTCAAAATCTTTGAAAATTGCATCACAAAAATATTTTCTGCATTTTTCATATCATTTGCATAGCATGAGCATTTTTCGGATTGAGTTTGATAGTTGAACGAGTCTAAGTAAAATCCGGAGATTGGAGCTTGATTGGACCTTAAAATCTACCTAATAACAGGAACCTTATAGGAACTGGGTTTGAGGTACTTCAGGTCTAGTTGACTTAATTCTTTGAGGATCACGAGACTTGGTTCAATGGATTCTTGACTGCCTAAGTAGAGTATTTCGGAGCACACGCACGACTCTTGTTGATAATGACCTAACTTGGACACCTGCACCTTTCACAAGGCTCAACTCAGTTGGAGTGGTGAGGGGATTGGATTTGCCGGTATGAGACGCACACAAGTGGAAACATTTGTCCTCCTCTAGGGAGGGAAGTTCACCCCAACCCGTCAGTGATTAGGAAGTCTAAAGACAGGAGGTTGTGGGTTGCAATAAAGCTTCAAAAGAGGGATAGTCTACTGGCTCAAGAGGAAAAACTCCTTATGTAAATGCTGTTGTGAATAGTATTCAAAAAAAAATGTTCAGGCATGTACAAAAATAAAAAGCCTGCAAAGTATGTACAAAGTCAATAAGCAAGCTTGAGTTCCAAAGTCATATCATGTGAGCCTGCAGCAGGATGACTTGACTACACTGGTCTTGCATCCAAGGATAGGTAGTTACACTGGCTACCGTCCATTCTTCTCTTCACCCCCTCCTCTTGAGCTGGTTGCCACTTGAACTTAGAAGGGAATACCCCGCTCCTCGAGGATGGAGTTGCTGGATTGGGGAATCATTGGGTTGTCGTACTGGAGAAGTCAGTTTCTTTGTCATTCTAGTTGGGGAGAGCCACCATCACTTACACTGTACAAGTCAGATTCATAGTCGTAAGAGTTTGCGTATGGGTTGAAGTATTTCTGAACTGGCTATTGAGGAGACTTGGACAGATTTTGGGATTCTCAAGGGCTGTTGGATTTCAAACACGGTTCTCACTAAGGTTCCGCCCGCACTAAAATTCCAAAGGTCCTACTTAAGCTCCAAACTTTGATTTTGTGAAGATAAGTTTGATAATTACACTTAATCCACCTTCTTCTTTTTCTTTTCTTTGTTTTTCTTTTGGCACTTATTGCATAAGTGTTTGCTAGGGACTAGCAAAGGTAAAGTATAGGGGGATGATGAATCCACATTTCATCATCTTTATTCTATCATTTTGGCACCTAAA
This sequence comes from Ottelia alismoides, assembly GCA_037367405.1. Lineage (NCBI taxonomy): Eukaryota > Viridiplantae > Streptophyta > Magnoliopsida > Alismatales > Hydrocharitaceae > Ottelia > Ottelia alismoides. The sequence continues at coordinate 681,640 of JAZKJV010004338.1, read as the reverse complement.
ACCCTAGCAAATGCATGTAATTAGCCTTAAATCAAGCATCTTAGCATTCATGCATGTGCATCTCAACAGTGTCTAAATGACTGTAATTAAGGCCAAAATTATAGAATAAATAAAGAAAAGAAAAAGAATAAAATATTGTAAATATTTTATGACCCAAAACCCCCGAGACCTAGGCATCTTGATGAATAGGTCGACAAGGAATAAAGTAGGGGGAGATAAGGGCCAAAACACAGATAAAATACCTATACATTCCTTTCATTCTTTATTCATTTTGGGACCTATTTTTGGTTTCACTTTTTGTACATCAAATAAAGAAATTTTGTACATGAAAGTTGTAGATAATTTCATAAAGAAAAATACAAAATTGATTTCACAGAAAAAGAATGTACAGACAAAAAGATATGGTCTGAATAAGAATCCAAAATCCCAACTTTCCGGACCTGTATCTCACAAACGACAACTCCAAATGTAGCAAACTCACCTTTAATTGTATATAGAATAAAATAATCTATCCAATGGCGGTGGTTTCGCATTTGGCGGAGCTACGGTTTGAAAGTTGACTTTTGGACCCCCATTGTATACTTGTACATATTAAAATATTCAATTTATTATTTATTCATTATTTTTATATTTTTATATTTTTATAATATTGTAAATAATACTTATAATAATTATGTACATTAAAATAAGAATAAAAGCCTAAATAAAATACAAAGTAAAAACACTGGTATGATAGAGTACATAGATACATTACATATACTTATACCTATATAAAATACCTTTATATTTTATTTAATATACAAAATATATCAGAAAATTAAAATAAAAATATATTTGTGTATATAAAAGTATTTTATAATTTTAGAAAATAGAAACCAAAATCAAATAAATTAAAAATACCTAAATAAAAATAAAATACTAAAATACATAGGTATTATACCTATATAGGGTTAAAAAGGTAACTTGTAAAAATATAAGTCACAAAAATAAATAAAAATCAGAATAAAATACTACATAAAATTTTGAGCATTTTTTATTTTATAACTTTTATTTAATTCGGCCATTTAGTATTTTAAATAGAATTAATAAAATATTTTTTCAGGGTTTTTCTTGGTTGGTCCACGTGGACCAACCAGGAGGCCAGGACTGTTGACCTAGGTCAACAGTCTGACCTACCCCCTGTGGCCCGTGTCAGGCTCGGTTTTTGAGCCATCTTTGTGGCTTTTTCCCAGCCGATTCTTTCATGATTTCGTGTTGCATCCTTCTGCAACATTGCTCACCCACCATCTATCTCACTCGCTCAAGCTTAATCTTGGTCTTTGGACCCAAGATTTGCAAGATATTCATTGATCTTCGAGCCCCTGCGACTCAGGGTCAAACCACATATAACCAACTCCCCCTCTTCCATTTCGAAATAGAGTCCCCTTGGTCCACCCTTCAGCGCCATCATCGTGCTCCTGAGCTCCGTGGAGGTGACAGCTCCACCGCCAGCCCTTCAGCCAAGGCGCGCGAAGTCGAGGGAGCCTCCACCACCTCCGCCAACAGCCGGCGTCGAGGTACTTTTCTTCCTCTGGCTCCGGCCATCGAGGGCATTCCCCCGCTCATTTCTTTCTTGCTTTTAGTTCCTGTTAGCTTAAGCTTCAAAAACCCCAAAAAAATTCCAAGTTCCATCGCGTATTTCGCCACTCCAAGCATCATCGCCGGAGCGCACCTCCGGCCACCGACGTCCACTTCCCCTCGTGCATAGATTAGGTCCACCCCAGGTCCAGGCACTTTTCCCTGGGCTCTCTAACGCTTTTTGCAGGGTCAAAGCACGTTGACTCGCGCCTGGGCGCGTTTTTGAAGCTCGCCGGAGCTCAGTCGAGCTCTCCAGCTCCGCCGACCACCTGCGAGCGGCACGGCCAACGCCGTGCACTTTTGGTGCCCCCAGGAGATAGAGGACGACCCCAAGAAGCTCGAGCTCGCTTTTGAAGCCAAACCTCTCGCCGGAGACGGAGCTTGGCCTCGGCGAACCTCGGCTCGTCGGAGTTCGTCGCTGTTCTTGCTCCGGGCTTCGCCACCGTTGGATCGAGGAGGAGCTCCAGACAGATCGTGGACCGTCCGATAGTGAAGACCCAGCCACCGTCGATCTCAGCCGAGATCTGATCCCAGACGTCCATGAGCGAAGCGACATCGGTCGTCCATCAAGCGCCACGTGTATAAGTGGCCTGCCATCAGCCGTCGGATCACGCGCATAGGGTATTTTGCATATGACCCCTGCGCTTTTCGTATTTATTTATTAGTATTTAAACTTGAGCCCGTAGTGTAAAAATTTTGTAATATTTGCAGAGAGCCCCCTGAACTTTGCTTATTTGCACTTAGGTCCTTCGCCACGTCACCTCACGTGACCCGTACACGTGAGGGGATGGGCATTTTGCAAGGGTACTCTCGGTCTTTTGTGTATTTCGTTTGAGTCCTGAAACTTTCGTATTAAGTGTAAACTTTTTGGTGATTTTGCAAGTAGGCCCCCTGGGTTTTGAAATATTACATTTGAGTCCTCGCCAGGCGCGTGCAAGTCACGCGCCCTGGTGGGTAAATTGCTTGCGTGCCCAGGCGGTTTTTGTAATTAACATTTAGTGCTATAAATTGAATATTCAATGTATATTTTTTATGGAAAATTGCATGTTTACCCCTGGATGTCTTAGATATTGCACATATACCCCTGCCAGCACTGTTTAATGTTTGTATGTTTGCTCTAATTAATTGATCTATCATTTTAACTCCAAAAATTCCACAAAATTAGGCTTAAGTATCTGGACACGTGTACTTTGACGCCATCTATTTGGTTTTTGATTTTACTTTATTTTTATATTTATTAAAAATCAAAAACTTGCTATTTGTGCACTGTCTAGCTTAGAAAATACCAAAAAATATTAAAACACCTCCAAAAATTCCAAAAAAATCACCTAGTGTCTATTTTATCCTATTTTAGTGTCAGTCCAAAAATCATTAAAAATCTCAAAAGAAAAACACTAAAAATTTAAAAACACTCAAAAACTTCAAAAAATATATAAAATAGTAGAAAAATCCAAAAATCACAAACTCAACTTCTGTTCGTCCCTTGTTTTGTCCTTTTTATTTGAAAAATAGTGTAAAAATTTTGAGCTACTGGTTGTTATTTTTAATTCCCATTTTTATCACAGCCAGCCCTATTTCCACTGTTTTCTCTTATTTCAGTATTTAAAAATATCAAAAACACCTAGAAAAACCCCCAAAAATCACAAAAACAGTAGAAAATTATAAAAATACCAAAAACATTTTATTTCTGAATTTTTGAGTATTTTTGTGCATTTTTATAAATATTTTAGCTTGCCTTTTATTATATTGCCTCTACTTTCCAATATAAAAAAAATAAAAAAAATATAAAATATAAAATATAAAAATCAGAAAATTAAAAATCAAATACAAAATTAAAAATTAAAATAAAATAAAAAAAATTTAAAAATTAAAAACCCACAAAAATTTCCTTTCTTTGCTTGCCTAGTGTAGACACTCACACATCACACACACACTTGAGCATTTTTGCTTGAACTACCCTGCTTGTTCCCTGTGTTCGAACTCTCTGCATACTTGACACTATACACCATTTGTGCAGAGTTAAAAATAAATTTTAACTCCACATTATTTCTAATTTGTTGATCTTTAGTGTGGGTAAATTGTTGATTAAATTCGGATTTTGATTGGTCGATACTTCGACTGAGTTCACGCTTTGTGTTGAACTTAAGACCATCGATTTTCGAGTTTATCACCTCCTCCGACAACCTACAGTGGAAGAATGAGATATAGATATTGTCCGATAGTGTCGATCGGACGGCCCTTGTAACGCCACGTAGCCAGCATGAGCCTCCTGTCGATCCTTCAGGCTCGGGTCTACTTAACCTTGAGCCAAGCTACTATCAGACGCCATGCGGCCCGAGCCTGCAAGGACTCCCGAGCTTGACCAACTCATGTGTACACTGGGTAATTTGCATTGATGACCCTAGAGTATTTTGACATTACATTTTGGTCCTCCAGGCTCGTGTGCGCGTCTGGGGTATTTACATGGATGCCCTCGCAGATTTCAAGAATTATGAATATGACGTAGTGGAGAAATTATAATGGGACCATCTAGTTTTTATAAATTGCAAATAGGTCGTTCCAGGAACCTATTTGTAATTACTTATCCATTATTTCCTTGCATTTTTGTTACATTTATGCCCTTGCACTATTTACTTCATAACTTGAGCATCGTAGGTCTGAATTGCATGATTTCAATGTCATTTTGTTCCTTATTTCATCATCTATCTCATGGCATGTTTAATTTTCTCATTTGACACTAATTTAATTATGATGAATTTTTATGACTATAATGTCTATGGATCTTAATTCTTTGCCATTGCTAGATGCATGCTCATAATTTCTATGCTCATTTGACTCTGGATCTTATTCATACTATTATGCTCATTTATGTGATCTTTTTAGGGCATACTTGTATAGCATCTTTTGCATATTTATCTCTTGCATTCATTCATTCTAACATGCATCACCTTATAATTCCATGGAAAATCAACTAAGAATACATGCATCATTGTTTGAATTATGTGGCTTGCATTTTACTTTGCATCTTGACGAAGACCTGAAAATGAAGATTTATTCACACATACTTCTAATTGATGAAATTCGATAAATAGATTAAAGTATCTCGTGACCATGCGTTCGACCTTGGTAGATTTACCAAGTATAAATTTTCCACAACACTCAAAGTGTGTGATTTTTGCTGAACCAAATTTGCCTCCTATACTACGACTATTCATAATTATTGAAGACGCAAATTTTCGTGTTCATCAAATGGCATCATTGTCGGGGACATGGCTCACCTTTATTTATTTGTTGAATTTTGATATATTTTTTGTGTTCAATATTTTCAAAATCTACAGGTCTTCTCATCATGCATTTGTGCATCATTTTCTACTGATTATTTTTCTCATTATTTTTCTAACATTTCTCTTTTGTGGCAGGGCCCATGAAGATCGAGGACGCTTGATCTCCATGGAGGTGTGAAGTTGGGAGCTTCCGCTGAGAAGGCCGGAAAAGAATTGGTGAAGAATTATAGGAAGTTTAGTCATCTCTGCTTGTATTTTCATGTTGTAAAAAAACAAACAAAAAAAAGGAAAATTACATGTGCATTTTTTTAGCGGTCCTCATTTGAGGGCTCATTGTTGTAAAAAAATAGATCACTAGATGATCTACCCCCCCCTCCCCCCACATATACACACACTTGCACATACACACTAACCCCCCCTACACATGAACATATCCATTGTATATTTCACACAATCACACCCCTCCCCCTCATCCCCATGTATCTTTGAGTAATTCAATCCCCCCCTTTTCCCACCGCTCAAAATTATAGATCCTCTACTTAGGCTATTTTCAGCCTAAGTATAGGAGGAAATCGATCCATCATCCTTCCCCCGCTCTTTCTTCCTATACTTAGATCATTTTCGACCTAAGTATAGGGGGGGCTCTCCCTCAGTTCTATTATATCTCCCTATATTTAATCGAGCCATGATTTCATATCACTTGTGCTATGAGGACATAGCAATAGTTAAGTACAGGGGAGTATATCGTATATTAATGTATATATACTTTAGTCATAGCTCGTGTTTTTAAGAAAAATCTTTTTAGGATTGATTTAAGTTAACTTGTGAACTGAGTTTTGTAAAAAGTTCTTGTAAAAGCTTTTTCTTAAAATTGAGGGAATTTTTTTGTAAAAAAATAACTTTTTCTAAAAATTAATTTTTTGTAAAAAAACTTTTTTCAACAATTCCATAAAAAATTGAAAAATTAAAAAGTTTTTCCCTGGTAAAAACTCTGACTACTAGGCTTAAAAATGAGTAGCTACTCTTCAGTGAGGGAACTTCGGTCTACCTTAGCAGAGTGGGTGATTTAGAGGACAATATATATGGCTCCGTCCTCAAGTAACAAGGGTCCGTCTAACGGTCACACCCATGCTGGCTAAGAGTAGACACAACTATTCATATGAGCATGGGCTAGTCATTGTCTTTCAAAAAAAGAAAAAAAGAAAAAATTGAAAAATTAAAATACATATAATTTTTCAAAAGAAAAAATTCATAAAAATTCACTAACGAGGAGTTGGTGTATTCCTGACACATTCATATTCACTCAAGGCTTGAGGATTTGAGGACACTGATTTCTGTGATCTTGAGAGTCCGAGTTAACATGCATTAGTCATTAGGATTTTAAACTTAATTATCTACACGTCCCTGGTTTGAAAGATTTGAGCGCTATATTGCACTCGTCATCTCTACCTTCTAAAGAATATGATCAACACAACACATACACATCTGCATGATTGATGAGATGAGTTGAGTCATCACCTGAGGAACTAGGACTAGAGATTTGAGTTTAGACCCGATCTAATGATGCTCGAGGATGGGATAAAGTTAATGAAGGCTTCAAGAAACCTAAGTGTCAGCAAAACCTTAGCTAGTATGTGAACAAGTTCATATGCTATCTCTTTGATATTTACCTATGTGCCAGGGTATGATAAACTAAATAATTGTTGATCAGTGTACGCTAACTTTTGGTAAAAGCAGTGAAGCTAGCAAAAAGAAAAGAAAAGAAAGAAATGTTCAAAGAAAAGCTCTTTCCTCCAAAAGTCAAATTACAAATGAGCTTCCACCAAAGTCGAGCGCTCCCAACCATTTTCAAAGTGTTCACTTGGACCAAGTGCTGATTAAGACCAAGAAGTCATGCTAGCACCATAAAAAGGCTCTGCATCGTATAGTGATACAAGTGTGGGTGTCGAAGGTATCTTAGATACTCAAAAAAGACACACCCCGGTGTACTCCCAGAAAAACAAGTGCAGACAACTCTGAATTCTCTTGACGGGCACATTGATCAACAAAATAAAAATACATGTGTTGAGTAATAAGGCACTCGAGAGGCCCCTTGTTCCAATGTGAGGGAGAGAAAAATAGACACAATCCCATGCCCTCCATCATCTGGCAGTCCATCTACATTTCAAGTCTGGCAAACTAATGAGACGGTTGACTAAAGCAAGAATAGACTTATTCCCTAGTGTTGAGGATGAGGTCTAGAGGAGAGTCTCCTGGATTGGAACTTTGGGTGATGCCTCGACTCGACTCTCTTGAATGCAGTACACTAAATCTCATATCTTTATATTATATGTACAAAAAGAGAGTCTGATAATTAGAGAAGTTGGATTCCTTCTGACTAGAGCATGGTTAAACCCAGAATTTTAGGATCGATTAAGTTGAGGTTCTTCAAAAAATTGAGCCTTAAAACATTCACATGCACTATCAGGAATTAATCCGACTCCTTCATTCTTTAGATGCTCGAGGACGAGCATGGTTTAAGTATATGAGTATGATGAATCTTGTATTCATCATGCTAAAAATCAATTCTTAATCCTCTATCTTAAATAATTCAATAAAATACACTAATAATTCATCATTATTATCCAGTATAATATTATATATAATTAACCTATAATTAATTTATTTGTTTAATATTATTTACTTTGTAACTATTTCCTCATCAAAAACCCACAAAAATTATGTTAATAATTATCTATAACTTTCCTAACCCTTAAAAGAGCTAAAATATATAAAAAAAATATCAAAACAAAAATCAGTGTTTTTAACCCTTTAAAAATACCCCCAAAAATAATTTTTATACAAATGTTTTCTTTTGACTTTTCGACCAACATGAAACTTGTAGATCTCATCGGGATCTACAATTTTTATGTTTTGACTTTTTCTTAATTTCGTGTCTAACTATTTCTTTCTTATTTTTCTTTATTTTTATTATTTCGAATTTTCTGGTGCAGCCACATGGCGCCCTCTAGGCCACCCATGTGGGTGCCCTCTCTTCTCGCCACTCGACCTCATCCCTAGCCATCAGATCGACTCCTCCTCGCCCAGATCCTAACCGTTCATTACTGCCTCACCCATAGTCATCCAATCACTGCCTCCGCCATGTTAGCTCTGCCATCTCCGGCGGTAGCTGAGCTCTCTGGTGTGGCTGGCCAAACTAGGCGATGTCCCGAGGCTCATCTGAGCCTCAGCACAAGCTTTTCCTCCACCGGATTCCCCTCTATGACGAGGTACCCTCCTCCTCACTATTTTCTTTCAATTTTCTCCTAATTTTCTCACCGTACTCCGCCACTTTCATCGGCCACTAACCATCGAACAACCTCCGCCAACTCACCCTCATCCATGCCAACGCCTCCGCTCACCCTTCCCCTTTCTCCACACCCCCGACCACTCCGCCCCAACTCCTCTCTGGTCACCGGAGTCGAAGAACTGGTCTCCTGCTCCTCCGCTCGCATGAGACCCCCATCTCACTCACAAATCCACACTTCGGCTATTCCACTAACATCTGCAGGTCCACATCCTTCAATGGTCCGATCCATCCCCGCCTCACCGGTCTCAAGCTTCAATTCTGACAACCATCCTCCGTTGTGCTGCTCTAGACGACAATAAAGCTCTGTCTTGTCTCTGGGATATCCGCTAGCCCTCCAGCAAGCTCCCCGCTATCAGACAATCCTTCGGAGCACGGAGGAGCTAGATGGAGGTCGCTGAAGCGCAGCCTCCTCCGGCAAACTGTGGTGGTAGAATGAGATACAGATACTGTCTAATCGTGTCGATCAGACGGCCCTTGTGACGACACATGATCGGCCCGAGCCTCCTGTCGATCCTCCAGGCTCAGGTCCACCGAACCTTGAGCCAAGCCACTATCATACACCACGCGGCCCGAGCCTGCGATGACTCCCGAGCCTGGCCCCCTCACGTGTACAGTACGTTGGGGCTGGGTAATTTGCATTGATGATCCTGGAGTATTTTGATATTACATTTTGGTCCTCCAGGCACGTGCCTCACGTATGCGCCAGGGGTATTTACATGGAGGCCCTCGCGGAATTTGAGAGTTACTGATATACCCCTGTGTATAGTGGAGAAATTACAATGGGGACTTTCCGATTTTTACAAATTGCAAATACGTATTTTCAGGGACCTGTTGTAATTATTTATCCTTTATTTTTTTGTATTTTTATTACATTTATTCCCTTTCACTGTTTACTTCATAACTTGAGCATCGTGGTCTGAATTGCATGATTTCAGTGTCATTTTGTTCCTTATTTCATCATCTATCTAATGGCATGTTTAATTTTCTCATCAGACGCTAATTTAATTATTTTGAATTTTTTATGACTATAATGTCTATGGATCTTAATTCTTTGTCATTGCTAGATGCATGCTCATAATTTCTATGCTCCATTTGACTCTAAATCTGATTCATTCTATTATGCTCATTTATGTGATATTTTTAGGGCATAGTTGTATAGCATCTTTTGCATATTTATCTGTTGCATTCGATCATTTTGACATGCATCACCTTATAATTGCATGGAAAATCAACTAAAAATGCATGCATCATTGTTTGAATTATGCGGCTTACATTTTATTCTGCATCTTACGAAGACCAAAAAATGAAGATTTATTCACGCATACTTCTAATTGACAAAATTCGATAAATAGATTAAAGTAGCTCGTGTCCCTGTGTTCGACCTTGGTAGACTTACCAAGTATAAATTTTCCACAACATTCAAAGTGTGTGGTTTTTGCTGAACCAAATTTGCCTCCTATACTATGACCATTCATAATTATTAAAGAGGTGAATTTTCGTGTTCATCAAGCCCCGGTCGGTTTCCAAGAATTCCAAAAATGCTCTGCTCATAAGGGTACAATTGGGCCCAGCCAATTTTTACTAATCATAAATAGGTCCCTCTAAGGACCTATTTGTGATTATTTATCTTTTATTTTCAAGCATTTTTATTGCATTTATGTCGTTGCATTCCATTTAGCCTATCTTGAGCATATGAACTCTGTTTTCCATGATTTTAGCGCCATTTTGAAGCTTATTTCATTGTCTATCTAATGTCTTATTTATTTCCTGGATTAACATTGAATTATTTATGCTATATTCTATGATCCGTAGTGTCTTCTTCTCATTATTTTGAGTTGCCATTATTCAATTTTATTGCTTAAATCGTCTCTAAATTGTCCCTTATTCTATTGCTCATTGATACGATTAATTAAGGGCATAATTGTCTTGCATGGTTATCTTTTGTATCTCATAATATATTGTGTTCATTCATCTCATTGTTAATTGCATTAAAAACCAAAAAAATCCATGCATCATTTCTTGTTGACTATGCCTGCATTTCTATATCATTTCATCTGTGCATATGAAGACTTGGAACCCGGTGAATTTAATCACTCAAGAATTAGTAGATAATTTTGAATAATTAGACGAGAAGGCTCGTGTGCCTGTGTTCGACCTTGGTATACTAGCCAAGTAAAATAACTTCCATATTTCAAAAATTGTGATTTTTTGATCGAACGAATTTGGTCTCCTATGCTACAAATCCTTATTATTAGAGAGGTGATTTTTATACTCATCAAATGGCATCGTTGCATATCCACATCGAGCATTGGTGTCTTGGTTCCTTCACAGATTTGGCATATGGGTGCGACAAGGAAGACGTGGAGGAGGTGGCACGAAGGAAGGAAGATGCGGAGGAGGCGGCATGTGGAGGCAGTTGTTGTGCCGCTGCAAACGGTTGCGCACGAGCAGCCACCAGAAGCCCTCCACCGCGCATGGAGGCCATCAACGCCGCAGACCTTTAGCCTCCCTCTCCACCATTGTGCATGATCGTCGCCTACGCTACCAAGCAGCCTCTTCCATGTCGTCGGCTACGACGATGTGATGCTTCGTGCAGATGTACATCAAGAGTTTGTCCAATTGTATAATAGAATTCCTGAGTTTTGTGCAAGCCATGTGTTCGTTAAAATGATTGATAAGGATTCTATGTTGTGAAGGAGAATTTTGCATTGAAATTCTCTAAATTTACGGAATGATTATCTGATTTTACAAATCTCGAATTATTTTCTACATATTTGTTACTACTAACTGACTCTCTATTTTTACATATCCGGTAATTGTTGAAAAGCTAAGATATGGTTACCAAGGTCCGATCTTGGAGGGCATACGGTGCCCGACAAGTCGGATCCAACAATCATTGTATCGACCGCTCTCACGACGCATGATACCCAATCCAATCTTATCGACAACAATTAGCCCACAATGATAATGAAGAAATACAAATGAGTGAGCAAATTTTATTATAAACTCTGCAAAATGTGTACAATGATAAGTTGTAGAGGTTGAACCACAGAGAGCATGTGGAGCTGAGAAAAGTGGAATAGGCTACTTAGAGTATTTTTATGGATTTTTTATTTTGAATTTTTTTTGGGTTTTAATTTCTATGTATTTTTTAGGTTTTTAATTATGCAAATTTTTACTTTTTTATTTAAAAACAATATATGGTAATATAGGTAATAATTAGATATATATAAGTATATAAGCAATATATATAAAAGAGATGTTTTTTATTTTTAAAATATGATAATAATACCAAAATTTTTAAATAAAATATTTTAAAGTTTTAAAAAATTTTCCCTTTTTTAGTGATTTTTGGGTAATTTGTGAGGATTTTTATATATTTTTAAATAAGGAAATACACGAAATAAAGCAAATAGAAAATCTAGGAGATTGAGTTGGCTTAATAAATATCTATCAAGTCAGATTGTGTTCAAAATCAATTTTATTAGAAATAAAATTCAGGAACTTAAAACATAGTTTTTTTGTGATTTTTCTATTATTTTGAAGAATTTTATGAGATTTTCCTTGCAATGTAATTTTTAGGATTTTTACTTAACATTTTTTCAAAAAACTTGTACAAAAGATAAAATTACAAAATAAACCTACAAGAATTTTGAAATTTTTAAAACATTTTATACTTTTTAGGGATTTTTAAATGCTAAATAAGAGAAAATGCAATGTTTTCAATTTTTATAAATATGAGAAATAATTTTAATTTCCTTACAAAAAATATATGTGATAAAATATGGTCCCAAGCACTTTATATAATTTTCCTATAGTTTTTAGACGTAAAATAGTATTTTTAATAATTAAAATATAAACACAAAAATAAATCAACAATACATGGATTTATTTGCAATTTCTAAGAAGTTAAAGAACATTTACTAACACATTTGCAAAGTTCAGGGGCATACATGTAATATTCCCAAATTAAATTACTATATACACCTGGTAGGGGTATAAATGCAAATAACAGAAATAATAGGTCCATGTATGTAATTTATCCAAAAATATTACATGAATATTCAGAGTTTTAGGACTAAATCAAAATAACACAACCTGAAGTGGGTCCAATGTAAAATACCCAGCAATTCACGTGCACAAGCATGTGAGTTGACCTGGCGTTGAACTAAAGTGAAAATAAATAAAAGCTTCGAGTCGAAAGTGCAAATATTACAAAAATATTACAACTACAAATGAAAGTTTGAATACTAAATATTAAATACGAAAAGCTGAGGAATGTGAAGTACAGGATACCTCCTAAGGCACATTGATAGACGGTAGGGATCTATTCACTTAAACACGTGTCATGCGCAGGATGACCGATGACGCTTCGTAGATGGATGGCCTGGATTAGATCCGGGCACTTAATCTGATGGCTGGGGAGCATCTGATTGAACGATAGTTGTATGCCTGGTCAGGCATTGTTGATCGGATGGGTATGAGCTACTCATGAAGAATATCTGAATAACAAGTGGCTGTCAAGCTTCGTTTTATGCTTCAGGGTGTCTCCAGCATCTTCTTTTGCCGTTGAGATGCTCTTCACGCTCCTGAAATGATTCTGCAACTGCTTGGTGCTTCAAAATGCTCCAGGCCTCAATGATGGAGACCTAGAGACCCGAGATGTTGGGGTTGACCTGCAAATCTTCATCCAGTTACAGATGGAGGCTTTGGCTCCCAGGACCGGCACAAAATGGTCAAGGGATGAGGGTAATGCTCCTTGACTTGTTTGGTACACAAAAAGAGGGGAGATGATGCAGGTGGAGGTCTCCGACGAGGGGCGGAGAAAGAAGACATGTTCTCCCTGATCTGAGCAAGATCGGGGTGGATTGATGGTTTGAAGTAAGGAACGGTGAGATGGGGAAGGTGAACGAGTGATCAGTGAGTCGAGAAACGATCTGAGACAGTGGGAACACTGGTCGGAGCCTAGAGCGATGGAGAAGAAATTTTTGGATTTTTAGACTAGAACAAATGAAATCAAACGAAATAAAATCTATAACTAAGCTATTGGTTATCCTAAGAATCGAAAGAACAACGAAAAAGAGGCTCACCTGACCGGGAACGGTTGGGAGCAAAATCACCTGGAGCTTGGCTTTGGCAACGGTGAACCACGCCTCCTCCTCCTTCTCCACGCCTTGGATCAACAGGGAAGCGCTTCATGTCACTAGGGCTTCATGCCAGGAACAGATCTAGGGGTTACGACGGGAGTAAAATGGATTAAAAATCAAAAATGGGAGAGGAGAAAATATATACAAGTTAACTGGAGACACCCCTTCGTCTAGGGTTTGCACTCAACTCAAGGATTTACCAAGAGAACACTTTGATTCACGTGAAAGTTGACTCTCTAGCGAGAAGATTACATGAAGGAGTCGAGGGCAAACAAGATTTGAATTGATCAGAAGAAATTGGTGAAGAAGAGGAAACATCACACTTGGGACCAGTCCGAAAGAGGGGCAGAAAGTTGACCAGGGCCAACCAACGGCACCTCCTGATTGGTCCATGTGGACCAAGTCAGGATAAAGTAGAGTTGAAATAGAAATAAATAGAAAATAAAATAGTAATGATTTTATTAAATAAATCTCAAACATGAAAATTATTTCTTATTTTATGTACTACTTTTAGGTTATTTTTATTTATTTTTATTGGCTTATTTATTACATGTTAATTTTTACAAGTATAGTTATAGGTATATATATACCTATGTGTTATGTATTTTATTTTTATTTTTTATTTTTTATTTTTATTATTATATACATATTTTATTTATTTATAGTATAATTAAATACATATTTACATATTTTTATTTTATTTTTATTTTTTTATTCATATGCATCAATAAATATATGTATATATGTATAGGTATAGTATACCTATGTATTTTAATACATTATTTGTTTTAATATAATTTCAATAGTTTTGTTTTGTATTTATATTTTTAATATATTCTAAATAATATTGACAATTATATAAAAATATAAGAAAGGTAAAATTATAGAGAATAGAACAAATGAATAAAATATATAAACAGCTAGTACAATGAGACCTCGGAAAGCTAGCTTTTGTATCTTAACTCCATTTTTAATGAAAAACACCTTCATTGGATTGATAATTTAATTTGAAATACAATAAAAGTGAGTTTGATGAATTTTGAGTTCATATGGAGAAGACATTGGTCTGTGAACTTCTGTTTGCATCTTTTTCATCTATGTACCATGTATATTGTGAATGATTTTAATTGGCCTTATTGTTGTATTTTTAAAATATTTTTATGCACAAGTTTTATGTTATAAATATATAAAATTTGATATATGTAATAGTGTGTATAAAATAGTGCAAAAATAGGTTATATATAGTATGTTGAACGTCTAGGGTTTCTACGTTCCTGTATCTTTTTGTCTGTATTACTTTGCTTTTATATCCCCCTACTTTATTCCTTGTCGACCAATTCAGTATTGTATTAGTCTTCAGGTTTAGGGTCAGTTAGTATTTACAATACTTCCTTTATTTTTATTTTCTTTATTTCTTTATTTTGGATTTAAATATATGTATTAATGTACTAATTATAGACAACAACAATTAGTGTGTTAGTTTGTATAAGTTAGATGTATTTACATGTATTTATATAGGGATTTACAAATAAAATAAAGGAATAAAGGTGAATGAATGGGTATTCATCAGCTCCCTATACTTATCTTTTCTAGTCTCTAGCAGACACTTATTAGAAGAATGAGTGATGCAAAAAATAAAGAAAAAGGAAATAAAATAAAGAAAATAAAATAATTATAACTTTTAAACTTGTCTTCACAGAATCAAAGTTTGGAGCTCGGTTAAGACCTTTGGATTGTTAATGTGTTCGGAATCTTATTGGGAATAGGATCTAAAACTTGACAGCCCTCAAGTTCCACAAGTCTTTGTTCAGGTCGCCTCAATAGCCAGGTCAGAATAAGTCTCTTTAGACGCAAACCCTACTGACTATGAGTCTTACTTGTATAGTAAAAGTATATGTATCTCTTCTCATCAGAAATAGCAAGGAACATACTCCCTTAGCAAGATAACATTAATTCTCCGTTCTAGCTACTCTTTCCTCGAGGACCGGGGTATTCCCTTCTAAGTTCATGTATGACCAACTCAAGAAGAGGGTAGTAGAGAGAAGAATGGATTATGGCCAGTGTAGTCACATATTCTATGGAGCTTGGCCAGTGTAGCCAAGTCTCCTGTTGTAGACAACCTTGGAATTTGACTTTGAAGCATAATGCCTTGCTTTCATACATACTCCGACGAAATTTGAATTTTTCTTTGACTTTTGCTCGTCTATTCTTTTTGGAGTTTTTTTTGGATTTTACATATTTTTATATACTATATACAATAGCATTTACTGAAGGAAATTTCATCTTGAGTTGGTAGACGGTAGACTATCCCTCTTTTGAAGCTTTATTGCAACCCACATTGTCTTGTCTTGAGACGTCCATGCCACTATACCTAGTTGGGGAGCACTGGCCACTTATTGTGACTACATATGTCTCCACATGTGTGCTTCCTCAAGCTAAAGAATCATGCCCTCACCCCCTCCTCAAAGTTGAGCTAAGTGTAAAGTACGATGTTCAAGTTAGGTCATTATCATCAAGAGTCGTGTGTGCGCTTCGAATACTCTATTTAGACTAATCAAAATGGCATGTGAACATAGTCTTGTGGACTTAAAGAATTAAGTCTCATAACCTGAAAAGTCTTATTTCAATTCTTATAAGATTTATATGGAATTTAGTTGATTAAGGTCTAGAATAAGCTCCAGTCTTCATATTTTACTTGGACTAGTTCAATTGTCAAAATCATTCAGAAAAATGCTTATACAATGTGATGCAAGGAAATATTTTTTGTGAAATCATTTTTTTATTTTGAAATTTTTATGGAGTTTAGAAACCATTTTGCAAATTTTTAGGATTTTTGAAATTTTGCAAATTTCTATGGAATTTTTGAAACGGGTTAGTACATTCACAAACATTTACAAAGGAATGTTTTTCAAAGGTCTGAAAGATATTTCACAAAGATTTTTGCAAAGTTTTTTCAAAACATGTCGCAACCATTTTCAAAATTATTTGAAAATATTTTCAAACCAACTTTGTCAAATGAATTTCAAAAAATGAATTTCAAAAACATTCACACATGTTTACAAGAGATTTTTAATCCATTTTATTATCATTATCCTTACCCAATGTATTATAGCCATATTATAGAAAATATGCAAGTACGAGTTATGGTTGAAGTATATATGTAGTAGATACGAGCCCCCCCTTTACTTAGCATGAATTATGTCCCCATAGTAATCAAGGAGCAAAAAGGAAGGTATAACTCGTGCTAAGTATAGAAAAGTCTATACTGCAATGACTCAACAAATAAACAGAAGTCGATCGTCCCCCCTATACTTATGATCAATTGATGCTAAGTATAGAATATTGTAAACAAGCAGGGAGGATCAAGGGTTAGAATATATGAAATCATCGACTCGACCCACCCCCTATACTTAGGGTGAAATATCCCTACGTATAGACAGAATATGAACAAGTTAGGAGGAGTGCGAGGGAAGAATGAAAGAATAACTCGCCTCACTCATCCCCCTATACTTACGATGAAGCATATCTTAAGTATATCATAGATGGATAGGATGAATGAATAAACAGAATCATATCGTAAGTTTGAAATATCCTAAGTGTAGCATAGATGAATATCGATTCTTTTGTTGTGATTTATTTGGATGACATGGTGGCGTACAGCAGGACCTCGGAAGAACATGTCAAGCATCTGCAGATGGTGATTGAGAAGCTGAGGCAAAGTCGATTGTAATTGAAGCTGAAGAAGTATGTCTTTGTTTAGGAGAACATCTCCTTCCTTGGGCATATCGTGGGGGAGGCACGATATACATGAAATCCAGGAAGACTCAGTAATTGAAGAGTGGACAACACTCATAAAGGTTAGGAGCTGTAATCCTTTCTCTGATTGATGAACTAGTATAGGAAGTTCATAAAGGGACATTTGAAGAAGGTGATGCCCCTAACGGACCTATATCAGAAGGATCGGACTTGGAGATGGATGCGTAAATGTCAGTAGGCACTCCAGAATATGAAGAGGGCAGTGGTGGAAGAACTGATTCTACGACTTCTAGATTTTGAGAAGTCATTCAAAGTCCACACCATTAAGTCCAACTATGCACTTGGAGGTGTACTGGTGCAAGATGGGCACTCAGTGGCGTACGAGAACCCCAAGTTGAATTCAGCAGAGAGGAGATACTTCGTGCATGAAAAGGAGATGACAATAGTGGTGCATTGTCTGAGGACGTGGCATCACTACCTCCTTGAATCGAAGTTCGTGGTGTAGATGGACAACTGAAAACGGGCTGCTTTGCCACGCAGACGAAGTGGACTCCCAAACAGACATGATGGTAAACTTCCTTGTCTAATTTTATTACGAGCTTCACTACAGCCTTGGATGGACCAACTAGGTAATAGACGCTCTCTCGAGGAAGAGCGAACCGGAAAAGTCGAAGGTCGTAGTTAGGGGCCCGACCCAGCCCCAAGCCCAGCCCAAAAATCCCGGCCCGGCCCAAGCCCAAATGAACACTGGGTCGGGCTTGGGTCCAAAACATAGGCCCAATTTTTTTGGGACGGGCTCGGACTTGACTCGACCCAGCCCAACCTGGCCCAAGAGCCCAGCCCGAAGAGGGTCCGAACCCCTTCCCACATCCTACATGCTTGAAACTCCCAATTGTTGCATGTATACTCTGTTCCTATATCATGTCTTCATACAATGTTTATAAATTGTATAAGTTTGTCTCCCTCTTTCAATTTCTGTACATGAGAGACATTCATGGTATCTAGCATTGAGTACACTTGTGTAGAATGAGAAATCCTCAGATATGGTAGAATTGAATTTTAGTTGTTTCACAAGTATTATTGCATATGTTTTAAACAATTTTGGTTTGTCTAACTTGAATTGAGGTTGACTTGAAAAAAAATCAAAGTTAATAATCTCTAATGGGTAGAGATGGGCTGGCCCGGCCCAAGCCCGACCCATAGGAATTGGGTCGGGCATGGGCTTGGGCTGAACTCAAAAAAATTGGGGGCCTAGGCTTGGCCCAAGACCTGAATTTTTTAAACAGGCTTGGGCCTGAGCCCTTCAGTGCCCGGTCCATGCTCATCCCTAGTCGCGGTGATCGCACCGGTCACCATGTTTGTCTGGAGATATGCTCGAGCGCATATGGGAGCAAACACTGGAGGACCTAGTCACATCACGCTTGGTGCAGCACATGAAAGATGGAGAAGTCGTTTCTGAGTAGAGGAAGGCATCAACTACGTGAAGAGCAGGAGGCCCTATGTCCCCTCGAGCGGTGGATTAAGGAAGATGTTGAAGGAGGCACATGACGCACAATGGGATGGTCATCCGGAAGTGGAACATATGTTGGCACTCCTCACCTCGAGCTACTTACGATTGAAGATGGAGGAAAGACGTGGAAGTCTATGTGCATACCTGCCATGTATGCCAGCAAGACAAGATAGAGAAGAAGAAGACGGCAGGACTGCCGGAGCCCTACCCCATTCCTTCACATTCGTAGGAGAGTGTCTCCATGGACTTCATCCCTGAAGGTGGATGGGGGTGATGGTGGTAGTCGATCACTTCTCAAAATATGCAATCTTTGTATTAGCACCTCATGAGTGCACAAAGAGACCACAGTAAAGCTATTCTTGCATAATGTGGTGAAGCATTGGTGCATACTTATGGACATCGTGAGTAATCGCAATACACAATTCATGAGTCAATTTCTGACGACCTTATTTGAGATGTTGGATCCGATCTTAAGTTCTCTACCAGCAATCACAGCAGATAGATGATCAGACGTAGTGGATCAATGCCCTACTGGAAGAGTACATGAGGCACTATGTGATGGTCAATCATCACAATTGGGTAAGGTTAATGAATACTGCTTAATTCTGCTACAATATACAACAGACCTCCACCACAGGTCATAGTCCATTCGAGATTGTTATAGGCAGGCAACCACTGATGATGAATGAAGTGGATAAGCAGAATAGCCAAGGATAGTGTCCCGTTGCAGACTGTTTCGCAGTGGAGAGGCAGAATCTATGGGAGGAAGCGAAGGATACGTTGGCTCACGCGCAACACAAGATGAAGAAGGTGGCGGATGAGAGTCGTAGTTCGGTCGAGTTCCAAGATGGAGAGAAGGTGCTGTCGAAGCTAACGCCACATATTTGAAAGAAGATACTGAGGAAGACGGCGCACAAGGGACCACTCACTTATCAACTACGTCTTCCGGAGAGAATAAAGCTGCATCATGTGTTCCATGTCAGCTTCCTGAAAGAGTACCATGAGGACGGAGAAGATAGCACCAAGAGGACATTGAAACGTGCCTCTCCTAATGTTCGAGTTCAGCATACGAAGGTAGATGAGAAAATTCTTGGTAGGCATATGAAGGGCCAGAACAAGAAGAACCGGAGGATCTTTTTCCTTGTTAAGTAGAAGGGACTCCCAGAGAAGGAGGCAAGCTGGGAATGTAATACAACCATGTGGCAATTCGAGGACCTAGTCGAGGATTTCTTGGAGACATAGGATGAGTCGCGGATGCCTGATGGATTAGGTGGGGAAGGTATGTAACACCTCAAAGTCTCGAGACACGAGAATAACGTGTCAGATCGGTTATCACACGCTCGTGTGGTTCGGTGGCCATACAACGAAGTTCTGGAGGACTTCGCCTTAGCATACGAACAGCTAAGGATGGGATTTACCGCACAAAGGTCTAGAGATTGTGGGTTCCCTTTGACACAACACAAGTGTCCAGCTACACTTGACAGAGCAGAGCTGCAACATCTTACATAAAGAGTGGGGTCCACTAATGACATGGTAAGATGGCATGATGTGTTAACATGACAGAAGATATGACATGCTGACGGAGTGAACGATGTAGTGTCGATTGCAGAAGGCAAGGGATTGCACGAAAGAATAAGAGCCAAGACATGTGAAGAGTCATCTTGAAAGACGGAAGGTCTCCGTGGAAGACAAAGAGTCCTTTCATTCATTGTACATATAATAATGGTTCCCCTTCATATACCACGAGCTTGTGTATATAAAGAGAGATAGAGCTCATTTGTAAACAACACACTTGATAGAGTCTCTTGCTAATAACAAAAACAAGTTTAGTGTCATTGCTCTCATGTCTTTATATACTTGAGTGCTTGGGTGTTCGAGTGTTCAAGCGACGTGGTTATTCGACGTGTCGATGTACATCTACATGCATAGGAGAGGGTTGGTTAGCTTACAAGAAGCTAACGCCGCACAGGTTAGTCTCAAAAAAATCGATGTTGAGATTTTACCCATGTGACAACTACTATGGCTCTGCAACTTCTAACTTCTTCGTACATAAGCAACACAAGTCACCACCATATCCTTCCCTATCCGCACAGGCTAATCTCAAAACAACTCATTAAGAGGCTCGTGGGCCAATCTGAACTCAATGAGTTCAAGTTTGAGTCTGCATCAATGGGCTCAAAGCTTATCAAATATGAGTTTTGTTATCAAGTTAGAGTCCAAGTTGGAGCCAACTTAACCCGTTCAACTCGATAGACATCCCTACTTCTAACTTATAAATGCAAAGGCTGGAGGTAAATATGCTCTACCCAGTATAAATGAGCTCTCAGTGTAAACGAAAATGTCGATATCATCACATTTCATATGCTAATTCAAGTCTGATGGAAAGAGATCATCATTAATGCTAAGACACGAGAGAACAAGTAGTGATTTTATCGCACTTATTATCTCTAACTTCAGTAAGCCATCTCAAACAGTGCACAAGATATATAGACCATGGTTAATAGGTTACATCAAGCATGCTGACCAGCTTTTCAGATCTGTCGTGAGAGGCAAAATTGTCATTTGGTTTCTTCCAAATTTCCCAAGTATAAATGTGCTATCCACTCAGTCTACCTACTAACGGAAACTGGAACTTTTAAATTGCTCTGCCCATTTTATATCTACAAAAGGACTAATTGGTCAGTGCATAACATATCCTGTCACTGCCTTCCAAAAACTGCACCACAATCTGGTATTCATCCTCCAGCACAAGCTTCCTCAATTCGTTAGATATTTACAGCAAGGTCATCAAGTCAGATGTATGCTTCCTACTTATTAACAATCACCAATGCCGCATCTTTATGGTAATCAACAAAAGGAGTCTTCCATTTCTATGGTAACTGATTCATCTGTGTTCCCTTCCTCTTTCTTGAGTTCATCGTAAGCCCTTCTTGCATAGACAGTCAAGGCGACAATCAGGAATATGGCAATGACAAACGATATGGCCTCATACAAGATTTCCACGGCAGTCATGTGGCGACTTCCGTGATGAATATCTGCCAATGTTCTTATCAGACGGCCACTGCAAGACAGGGGGTGAAGATGTTAGTTTATGAAAATAATAAGTGGGGTGTGATTAATGAACTTTATTTTTTCCAAATATTTTGTAAGAAGGAAAATTAGAGAAACATGGTAATCTAGTTCAACAGTATCCAACCAAGGTCTAATAATGCGCATATCAAGAAACTGTATTAAGATTCACACTTTGTAATGTGAAAGAGGTCAACAGGTCGCCACTAACCTCGTCGACTGACGTAACATGCAATGCTATTATGCCATGAATTCA
This sequence comes from Ottelia alismoides, assembly GCA_037367405.1. Classification (NCBI taxonomy): domain Eukaryota; kingdom Viridiplantae; phylum Streptophyta; class Magnoliopsida; order Alismatales; family Hydrocharitaceae; genus Ottelia; species Ottelia alismoides. The sequence goes on along the minus strand of JAZKJV010004338.1, from coordinate 659,652 downwards.
TGGCACGGGCCTAGTATGATGCGATATGCTGAAGCAGATTTTTAAATTAATGAGGGCCTAGTATGAATTCATGGCACGTTTTCTCTTTATGGTTGAGGTCATGAGGAACATATGATGTTTTAATGTGGCATACCTCAATATGTTCCTTTTTACTAATCAGTTATATGTAGAATCACATTTTAGGGTGCTTGACGCTAAAATCTAGGAATGTGCTGCCTGTATGGTGATTTTTACTAACCTGTAAATATAGATAAATGCTTCAGGTACCATGCCAGCGATCGAGCCCCAAAAATAAGGCCAGAATTTGACATTTGTCACGGCAACTGCATAGTTGAAGATGGTATAAGGAAATACAGAGATTCTAAATATTGCAACCACCCGAAATTGATGAAACCAGCTTTTTCCCCCTGCTAATCGAAGGATAGTGGCTGTTTGGGGCCATCTTTGCAACCAAGCCTAAAAAGCAGAATTAAAAATAAAGCCTATAAGCCGAATTCAGGGTGCAACATGAATCTTCAATATGCCTTATACTTGAATCAGATGAGAGTCTTACATGAATGCGTTCACGGAACATCAACCCAATCAAGAAGGGCAACACCATGCCAACTGTTGTCCCTACCATGATTATGACGAACCCAAGGCCATAGCCGAAAAACATTCCGGCCATCCACATTGATGGTCCAGATGGAAATAATATTACTGGAAATAATGCTAGAGATGCTACCAGGACAAGAGCAAGGGCTGTTCTTCCGAATATCGCTGCTTCCCATTGCATAAATGGGTATAGGATCTGCAACATATTTTATAACAAGAAAATCAAGAATTAGATATATATCGTAACCGGTGATTACTTTTGACACTGGTCGTAATATCAGTAACGATTACTCTAAAGATGTATACAGCATCTCTAGCATGGAGAACTTGACAAGTGATTATATGTAGTTCGACGCCTTTATTTTTGTGATTGAAAAAAAAATTCTTGTTAAAGAAATATATCTACGTGTTCAATTTTGAACCAATCTCCAGGGTCATTATACATAATACTCGTATAATTGTTTTCCTTTACTTTGTGATGCAATAATGATGTTAAACTCTTTACTTTTACATTGTTTTATGTTAAATACAAGACAATCTGAAGTAAAAATTTTAAAGCTGCTTATAAAACTGCTTATAGAAAAAATATTATAAAAGGCATTGGAATGGTGAAGAAATTGTCTAGGCAATGAATATTGGGAAGTCATGAAGTGGTTTTCCAGGTGCGTCCATGGTACCACATGATCCCGTTCTAAGCCTGGCAGTAGTAAGGACGGTCTGCTTGACTGTGTTGATGCAAATTACACAGACAATGACAAGTATAAATCCAGGACATGTCCTTTTATTGGCATGTGTAGTTAATTGGAAAGCCACATCACAAGATAAAGTGGATGATCTACCAAATGAGCGAAGTTTATTAATGAATTCTTTTCAAAAAAAAGAAGCATAAAAGGCCATTTATAAAGGGTTTATTTGAAGAGCCCATTGAACATGATTGCTGTCCATTGTGATAGCCAAGATATAAACCATGTGCCTAAGAAATCAGATGCATCGTGAGAGGAGGAGACATATTGACATAAGATATCACTTTGTGCTTGAGATAATGGACTGCAACAACTTTAATCCTCCACACTTCATGCTGCTAAACCAGGCTGGATTGCTCAGGACGTGAAGAAAGCCCGATAAGCATGAGCTCAGAGAGAAGACCAGAGGGTATTCAAGACTTCAAGTCAACATGGAGATGATTATGTGGATTGGGTGGATGAAGAGGTGCATCACAATGGCGTCTTGCGCTGTCCTTGTGGATGGGCAGCCAAGGGAACGTCAATATATAAAGTCAGTAGCAAGCTTTCCTAGGTATCAGACATCAAGCAGACAAGGCCGCGGACCCCCTACTATATATCTTCAAATTAGCATTCTTCGCAATTATATATTGACGGAAAGGCCGAGAAGAAATTCGTTGACTATTAAAAAGAAAGCGCCATTAACCAGTTGAGTCTGCTCTACCAGCCTGAGAGTGAGAGCCTTCTCTTCCCCGAGGGGAAGTATTGCCCTTCGAAAGAGTCTGCTTCTTCCATTTGGTCTACCTTTTCACCATCCCGAGACCTAGAATCCGCCTTTCCGCTTAGCTTCTCGTGACCCGATAAAACTTTCTTAATCGGATTCAGCTCCCCACTCTCTTTCCCATCATGACTCTCTTTATGGTTGTGTGGCTTATTTTCGGTCACAACACGGTGTGCATCAGGGTTGCTCTCTACCTCCTATGTTGTCCATTCTCGCAGCAGATACCTTCTTAATGGTAGTTGATCGCGTGGTGACTGGTGGTTTCCGCAAAGGTTGTGGTAGGGAGATTTTGGTGCTAATTCTACGGGTATGCGGATGACACCATCTTGTTCGTGGAAGGTGGTGCGGAGATTTGCAGAGGCTTGCATGTGGTCCTTGATATTTTTGGTGAGGTCTATGGCTTGAGGCTTAACAGGGACAAGTCCGAGTTTGTGCCTTTCGGCTTGGAGGAGGTGGAGCCGTGGAGGGTGGGTTATGTGCCGGTTGGTTGAGATCCCCACGTAGGGATCTATCGTCGAGATACCTTGTCGTTGGTCATTGGGAGGATGTGTCTGGTTGATTGGTTACTGGTGATCGAGAAGATGGAGCAGAGGTTGGCGAGGTGGAAGTCTGTTTGTTTATCTCGTGGCGGTAGGTTGGGGTTGCTGAGGTTTGTTCTTTCTGTGATCCCTATTTTCTTCATGTCATCTAGATTCCTACCTGTGGGGTGAGGAAGAGGCTCGAGAGGATCATGAGATGGTTTTTCAGTCGCCTTCCAAGCACTCGAATGGGTTGCCTTTATCTGATTGGGGGATGGTTTCATGCTCGAAGGATGATGGTTGGATTGGTGTACGTAGCCTGGAGCAGATGAATAAAGCTTTGCACAATAAATGGATCGCTCGTATTTGCGGGGACTGTGATAGAATGGTTTGTGCTCTAATATGGAAAGTTCATGGCTCTGGTTCATCTTTGTCAGGACTTGGGGAACTTGGACCTACCTCTTCGTACTTTTGAAGGGGGATTTGTGGTGTGGTGCAAGAGATTCATCCTTTCTTGGGGCCAGTAGTTGGGGATGGTACTGGTTTTAGGTTATGGGCTGACGATTGGAGTGTGGGCTGGCTTTTGGGGTGAGATTCCTGCAGCTTATGGCATTGGTTGTTAATTCAAATTGTTTTGTAGTAGATGTCTAGGATGGGCATTTTGTTTTCCCTCATTTCAAATCTGAGTTTTCATATCAGTGCATGAGTAAGATGGTGATGTTAGAGGATTGGAGAGCATTGATGGAGAAAATGTCCCCTCTTTTCATCAATTTGTTGAAATATTATATCCTTTATATCTTGATTTATATTTATTATACTTCTCCGCATTACAAATTAATCTGTATTCCAAATGAAATCATTACAAAAAACTTAGTTTAGAATTAACATAACACGTCGTTTTTTCTAATTCACTTTTTTTATTGGTTGGATGCACGAGCAATGGAATAGGAATACCGGTCATATGATACCTCATCAGATATGTTAGAGAATACAAGCACCAAATGTTACAATTTTTCAAAGAAATGAACTGATGCTACTGAATCATATAATTTATTTGTAACTTCATTTCATTTTTATTTTTATTTTTAGGTAGATTTTAGTCAGTATATCATCCAAAGGTTGCAATATTTGGAGGTGTCTCTTGGATGATTAGTAGCTTCACTTAATGGGCCAACTCTCCATATGTAACAACCTATTAATGGGCCAACTCTCTATATGTAACAACCTATCTGCTTATAATATAGTTTGAGAAGATGAACAAATAAATGGATTCTATGTTAATTAATCTACAGATTTTTTTAGAAAAGATGGAATGATCCTCCAATAGAGGTCCATCCAAAAACAAATTAATCACTATAAACACAATTTACAAGAGTCAGTTCGCCACAAGGGCTTTGGCATACTCAATTATATTCTTATAATAGAATCTCTCCCTTTTGAAAATAAAATTATTTCTAGCCAATCAAATGGTCCATACATGTGCACACACAATGATTCTGCCTTCAATAGAACCACACCAGTTACTGCACAAAGAATCCTAGAAAAGGCTACCCCATCCCATTGAACACCTGGAATGCTTGCTGATTCCCAAACCTCCCTTGACCCCGAGCACCTGAAGAACAAGCACTCCACGTCTTCAGCCGCGTCATCACAATGCCCGCAAACTTCATCACAGCATGGAAAGATCTTCTCTCTTCTAACTGTTGTCACAATTCGATCTCTTCTTAAGAGCCACAAGAACACCTTAATCCACATAGGGAGTTTCCAGCCCCAAATCCTGGCACAATCCCTCAATGTCTCGTCGTCACCCGTCACTCTTGTACGCCCTCTTAACAGAGAAATATCCATCACGCCAGCACCATGAATCCCTCCCCCTGTCGGATCCTCCAATGTCTCTAGCAGTCCTGACAAAACTAAAAATTCTTCCAATCTCTGCTCCAACAGCTCTGCTACGAAAGTGGGTGTCCGCGATCCACCATCCCAAATATCGGCAACCTTTGCATCCTTATTTGCAGCCAAAGAAAAAAATCCTTAGAAACCGGTCACACAGAGCCCCCTCCTCCGTCCAATCATCATTCCATAAAGAAAACCCTCTTCCATTACCTAAAACAGGTCGAAGAGATGAAGCAATCTCGGGTAAACCGAACATACACCCCTCCAAAAGGTAGACAACGATGCCACCACATCCACCCTAGCCCATAGTCCAGACGAAACACCATAAATACCTCGAACCAACCTGGAAAACAGGTCATTCCCCTCCCCCCATACCCCGAGAATCCACGTCGAAAGCAACGAATTATTCATATCCCCAATACGCAGGATCCCCAGACCTCCCACCCTTGATGCAAACAGGATTCGGGGCGGCGCGGGAAATTTGAATATTTTGACGGTGGATCTTGGTGGAGAAGAATGGAGGGGTTGAGATGAAGAACTCTCGTCGGGAACGAGGGGTTGAGGGAGAAGAAGACGCGCGAAGACCGCGGAGGGAGAAGGGAGAGAGGGATAGAGAATAATTCTCAATTTTTCATTAATCTGGACTATTTAAAACAATGGACCTTCATCCCTTTATATAGGAGGGATGAGATTACAAAAATAGCAAATTAATTTAAATTGACAACTACTTATCCTAAATAGACTCTAACTAATTAACCGACCAAATTTAAATTTCAAATTGACCACTAATTGAGATCACAGGCGATCCCATTTATTTAATTAAAAATTCGTCGATGTAAATAAACGTAATTAAAATAGACCACTAAATATAGATAAATATTTGACCCTATAATTTGACTCTGCGCTGCATCAACTCTTCTCCGCTTTTAAAAATTCGTCTCCCGACGAATTGCTTGATGTAGGTGCGTCGTTGGAGAATTCATCCTTGAATTGTGGCTTCAATTTCCTCCAATTCGATCCTTTTCAACGTTACGTTTGTAGTTTTTTCCAATTGGAGGGCATCTCTGCAATTTTCGTACCCCTTCATTACAACTTATATTGTGAGAGGAGCCTTTGAGCCTTCCCTTTGAATAAAAACTTTTGCCTGGAGGGGGTTCTGCGTAATTTCCCCCACTTAATTTCTCACGAGATTTTCACCTGTCACGGGACTCAAACCCCGCAACCATCGGGTTCCCTGTTAGGGTTTGCCCGATTCCCTCGCGTGTGTGGCGCGGGCGGCGCGGGCTGAGGAAGATGGCTGGCGCGGGCGGGACATGGAGGTCGTTGCTGGAGGCCGCGAGGCGCGCTGGGGTCGCGCAAGGGCGAAAGGCGAGGGGCGGCCAGGTGGCTGGCGGGGCGCGCAGCTGCGCGTGGAGGTGCTCGGGCGGCTGCTGTGCGCGTACAGCGGTGAGGGAGGTGCGGTGGGCGGAGCGCGAGGAGCGGGGCCGACCCCACGTGTTTCCTCGTTGGTGGTCGCGCTTGGTGATGCGGGCCCCGTGAAGTGGCGATCGGAGGAGGGTCGTCGGGAGCACCAGGCGAAATCGAGGGTGGCAGGGGAGTGTCTGTTCGGCCTCGGAAGGGGTAGGGGTGAAGGAAGGCGGTGGCGGCAGTGCCGGGTTGGCTCGAGGGTCCCGCGAGGGAGCTGTGGGGGGATGGGGCTCGCCGGAGGTGCGAGGACGGTGGCTGGCGGGGCTGGGATTGATTTTGAGGGGGTGGCGGCGGGAGGGGGTGTTGGTGGTGGTGTAGGTGGGCGCGCGGGAGGGGATCTGGGGGCAGGGGCGTGGGAGGGTAGCGGGGAAGGGGCGGGCGGTGATGCGCAGGGGTGGTGCGGGTTTGTGGGAAGGGCCGCCGGCAGTGCGGCGAGGGCCTGGATGGCCTGGGGAGCCGTTGGGGGGGTTGGAGCTGCCATCGGGGGCGCTATCGGCGAAGGCGGCTGGTCTGAAATCTCCTGGACAGCAACTTCGACTTCGAATCCAGATTCTTCGTCCGCACTTTCAACAAAAATCGACCCTTTGTCTTCATTGTCTAGTTCCACATGAGTTGTATCAAATAAACCCTCATCTAGAATGGAAATACCTTCATCTTTTGGGCTGAAATCAGGTTGAACAGCAGGTGCATCATTCTGATTTTTGTCGCTGACGAACAAATCTTCACCGATTTGCGCGTCTAACCATACGTGCACCTTGATGCATGATATAAGTCGCTGCTGGAACTTCTTTGAGCGTGAATGCGAACGCGAACCATGAGACGGACAGCTGAAACCAAACTTCAAACACCAATATTCAACAGGATCGTCGAAACGTAGGGACGATTCGGTTGCCATGCTCTGATACCAAATGATGCAAACAGGATTCGGGGCGGCGCGGGAAATTTGAATATTTTGACAGTGGATTTTGGTGGAGAAGAATGGAGGGGTTGAGAAGAAGAACTCTCGTCGGGAACGAGGGATTGAGGGAGAAGAAGACGCGCGAAGACTGTGGAGGGAAAAGGGAGAGAGAGATAGAGAATTATTCTCAATTTTTCATTAATCTGGACTGTTTAAAACAATGGACCTTCATCCCTTTATATAGGAGGGATGAGATTACAAAAATAGCAAATTAATTTAAATTGACAACTAATTATACTAAATAGACTCTAACTAATTAACCGACCATATTTAAATTTCAAATTGACCACTAATTGAGATCACAGGCGATCCCATTTATTTAAATAAAAATTCGTCGACGTAAATAAACGTAATTAAAATTGACCACTAAATATAGATAAATATTTGACCCTATAATTTGACTCTGCGCTGCATCAACCCTGGTGGGGCACGTCATCACATCCAACCAACCAAAGCGAGACCCTTGCCCTCGTTAATCCACATATTGTTATCTCGCCTTCCCTTGCATTCTTTATGCAATCCTATCCTTTATTCATTTTCCACACCCCATTCTCCCTCTACCTCGAGTGGCTCGACGTGTTCTACCTTTCCTCGTCTCATTTTTTTCTCTTTTCACCCCCAGTTTTCCCCTCTCCTCTGCATCAGACTTTCAGATCCAAAAGTGGATAAAATGGTATACATGTAAATTCATATGATTTTTTCAACATACAGTATAACTCCTCTTTCTTTCTTGAGATTGTACACTATGTTTGTCAGATCTTGTTCTAAATCTCCTCAATTGTGTGATTGCATGTCTGTGGTGTCCAATTTTGTTTGATCAATTGTGCCAACTCCACTTAACATAGTGTCGCATAGCTTTAATTTTTATTTGATGTAACCTTTCATGAATAAATAGGAGAATCAGAGAGTGTACTTGTCGATTAAGAAAAAAATGAGAAAAACTTGCCCATGGGTGTTTGTGAGACGTAGGGATGCAAACGATAGAATAAAGATATAGATATAGATGTTATAGCATCCTTATCCCTTTCAGAATTTACATAAAGATTCAGTTGTGAGTGTTGACAGACATGATATGCACGTCACTGTCCATAAAGATGTTAACAGGATATTAAATATTATAGAAAAGTTACTGACAATAGTTCAAGTAATTTGTAAATGAGCTTAAATTTAAATACATTGAACAGCTTTAGTATTACATGGTCAACCCATTATTATAGTTAGCTAAAATGGGGGTACTACAGGGGTTACAAACGCATCTACAATATTTATATATTAAAATGGATTCAAATATATGAATATGAATATCGAAGTGATATCTAGATCTTCTTAAAATGGATAGGAACATCGCGATTCAAATGCGTATAAATGGATATAATGAATATGGCAGGAGATCAGATGTGGATATATCGTTTTTTAAACAAATATGTGCATATGTGGATATATCGGTTTTTAAAAAATTCTGGGTGTTCCCATATCCAAATGCATCTATGTTTCAGATTGTGATTGCATAGAGATGTGCCTTCATGAACTAGAGTTGTGTTTTATAATTGTGAAATGTAAATAAAATGATATATTTTTTGAAAAAATGTAAAATAAAAATTGATCCCGGGTTATACCAAAATCAACAGCAACAAAATTATAAAATGGTCCTTGGATAGTCCTTTTCAATAGGAGAAGACACTCGACGGGGCAGAATATTCTATTAATTCTTCTAAAGTAACTGTAGTACAAGGCAATATATGCATGCCCCGCTCAATCCTATGATTAGACATACACCAAGTATTCAATTCACCCCTCTGACAAATAGTGATGATAGTGAATTCTTCTAGATGCTCTCTGAGATATTTATACGTACAAGAATTATGCAAAGATGGCATTCTTGAATCTTCATGATGCATGTTTTTGTATTTGACTAGTGTTAAATTCTACTTCTGCAGGACATCATTAGCAGTAGTTTCATATGATTATGTGACAATTTGAGTATCCAAACAATTTGTTGAAGGGTCAAGTTCCTACATATTCCAGTTCGGTAATAAATAAGCAAGACAATTCCACAACTATGAAGAAATGCACCAATAAATGTATGAGAATAATGAACTTTACTAGATTCGTGCATACCTTTTCAAGAGTAAATGGAACTCCCCATTTTACAAAGATGGCAGTAATTACTGCCAAAATTAAACAACCAATGATAACCTTCATCCACCATAAATAAGAATTTTGTTTTTCTTTCTCTAAAGTAGTTGTGTTGTTGATATCAATTAATCTAGGATGGTTAGGCATGACCAGCCTTGTTTGTTCACTATCTTCTCTTGCATGATGCTCAGAATTATGAGGATGATTTGACAAAGAATCCTGTGATGCAGCCATTCCTGTTCAGCAGATTATTCCTGTACATATGATAAGTAGACGAATATCAGAAAATGTTAGAATTACACAAATTGCAAGATAGAAAAGACGTACCTACCATAACAAATATGAACATGTATATAAGAAAAATGCATGAAAGATGTAAAATAGACTTAAATTCATCACGATTAGAACGCTATGTACAAAGCTCATTCTTATCTACCTAGCTGATTCAGTGCAAACAATGACCCTTTATGACTTTTACTCAACGGACATTGTTCAATACTCGGCATCAAACTACATGGTGATAGTGTTAATGGACATTTTATTGCGATATGAGGGGGAAGAAGGAAAGATGAAGGTGAAGTGTGACTTGGTGTCACCGGGAGAGTGCGCTAGTGGGGTTTTACCACAGAAGATTGGGAGGCAACATAATGATCTACAATGCAAGTTTCATGGAGGCATATTTGAAAGATTGACGGGGGGATTCGATGCTGTATTTCAAACTTGTTCATTGGAAAACCTATATTGCAAGATGTAGATGATACCATTTTCTTTGCTGAATGAAAGTTTGCTAACAGGCATGCAACCTACCTAAGAGACCTCCATGGTATTTTTGGGTGACGGATCTCGGGTAATTGCGGAACCCCAACATTTTAGTTTCCTTCCTTTTTTGTTCCTATGCCAAGGGATTTTTTGTCATTGAGATTTCTGGGTTGCCCAAAGATTTGGGCCACAATTGGGACGGATGGCAAGGCATTAGTTAATGAGAGAACTAATAAAAAGATTGGAGGGGATAGCAGGTCATTTAAACATTTTCCCAGAAGGGACAATTCTTTCTATTGAAGTCGATTTCCTCTCCTTTTTTGTTCTTATTTATGTTGGCGTTTAGGCTACTAACAAGGGTGACCGAAAAGACTCATACATTGTGGTGTTGTACCCATGCTGGTAACCATGTTAGTTATTGATGCTTCATTGTTCTCCCATCTTGGTCATTTCCGACAAGTATGGGAGAAAGGGGGAGTGACAGGTAGAGCATTTCATTCTCTACTATTGTTGGGTAATGGTGCCAAGCGCTACCCTTGTTTGAATTATTGGGTAGTGGTTTTCGAGCCCTACCATTGGTTGAGGCACTCTGTTTGAGTGGCCTTTTTTCGTAGAGTTCTCTAGTGGGAGACTCATTATTGGCTCCATACTCCAGTGGACTATGAACTCCAATACGTGTGAATACTTCCATGGCATTTTTTCATGACCGTGAACTCTACTATGTATGGATATACCCATGGTGCTCTTTTGACCCTTCAGAGAGATGGCCAGTCTTCAGTGAAAACATGTTGTGGGCTAGAGTACTCCATGGTGGAGACTCATCTGTGTTTGATCAGATTTCTCTACAAATCATTGTATGCACTCCAGTTCCTCCTCGCCAACATGACATGAGAAGCAATGTCCTTGACGGCAACCAACAGTATGCGTTGAGTTGATATTGTCTGTAGTGTCATGTATTTTGTATGTGAGTGAGTGCATTCTTTCTGCTTGTCCAAGATCAGCATTGCATGCTTAGCTTGAGGGGGGGGTGAAGAATAATCTTATGTGGATTATATTTAATCCCAGTTCCCACATCTTGGAGTTGTGGCTTTTGGTTACATTGGTGGAGCTATATAAAGAATCCCACAACCGTTGTAACCTTTGAGAAACTTCAATAGAAAAATCAACTCTTTGAGGCATTCTTCCGTGGTTTCATCCCGCTCCTCACAGAGCAAGGTTCTATGTAAAAATCCCGGTGTTCTTCGTGTTTATTCTTTATCTCTGATATTACGCTTATGCATTCTCGATTTCTAAATAGCCATCTTTAAAAAACTGTATATCTTGCAATATTGGATCCATGTGTAAAACATCGAATTCCAAAAAAAAGTGAAATAGTGAATGAGTGGAAACGTACATGGAAACTTTCTTTTGATGATCTACTTGTAACTTTCAAAAGCTTGAGAGTGTGTTTGCGTATATTAGCTCTTTTGGGTTTCTTCTCGAAGAAATTTTGAAGCAAGATTGATTAGGCGACTTTTGTAAAACGTGGAAGAAACAAGAAAGTCTTATTAAGCAAGAGACCCTAGCTTTTCTTTTATAGATGAAGATGAGTTTATGGTAAAAAGAAATAGGAAGAGAGATCCGACAATATAACAAAATAAGCAATGGATGTTGATTTCAATGTTCCCCTTCAAGTTGGAACATAGACATTAATTATGCTCAATTTGCTAATAAGAAAAAAGAAGTCGCTTCTTAAGAAGTCCGATGGTGAAGATATCCGCTAATTGGAGCTAGGAGGAAATGTAAGGAGAGGTATTTTTTCATTGCTCGGTTGTATCTCGTATTAAATTGCAATCGAGTTCTATAGGTGTAAGTGCACTCATGGAAGACAAGGTTAGAAGCAATATTCATTGCCGACTTAATATCAAGCACATTGGATGATAAGTAGCCACCGAGAACCCAACTTATCCAATAAAAGAAACTGTTAATTTCACAGGTATCATATGCCATAACCCCATATTTCACTTCTCAAATGAACCTGTCAACTACAGCTTACTTCTTGCTTCGCCACATCCAAATCGCTGCAATTAAATGAAAATTTCCAGTTGTAGACCTTTGGCCATGATGAGAACTAGCATAGTCATCATCCAAACAAGCACAAACCACCAGTGACTATGACGAGCATGAAAAATGCCTTCTCCAAAAGGATCCTTGGGGGTTGTACTACAAGTGCCAATTTATGGGCCTCTCCATAAATTGACTCACCCAGTGAAAAGCATATAATATATATGTTCTTGCAATAATGAGAAGATTTTTACTGTCCTAAAAAAGTGCATCATCTGTAGAAGAACGTTGTTGAGATTGAGCAGGGATGGAAAAAGTCTCGACCAAGTAACTCGGTTTCGTTTGAGTTAGCATCCTCAACAGAAAATAAATCAAGTGCCTCTTTGAATGACAAAAACCAAATCCATTCCCTTATTACTCCTAGAAATGTCTAACTTTTACAAATCTATTAATTTGTGAGTACTCTTTGAACTCCAACCAGTTACGCTACTAAAAAATGAGACAATTTAAACCAAAAGGGGATAACCTTAAATTTAAATATTACCACCAACGATAACACAAAAAAAGTCCTGAAAGACATCTAAAATATGGAAACGTTCAGAAACTCTATTTTGCTATTGTTGAAGAATATCTTTGGTGGCTCTCAAGTTTAGTCCCACATCGTGTGATAGTGGGAGTTTGGTGTCTTGGTGGGGCTACGTAAAGAGTCTAACACCCATTGTAACATTTGAGAAAGATGAATAGAATATCAACCCTTTGAGGTGGTTCTCCCGTGGTTTCATCCCGCTCCTTAGGGAGTAGGGTTCCACGTAAAATCAAGTGTTCTTTTATCTTGTTCTTGCTTTTATTCGCTTCGGAATTTCGTAATTTTGTATGGTATCAGAGCAGTCAATTTCGGATGTATCTTTGAATCTCAATTTTCTTTTTATTCAAGTTCTGGAAGTCTTGCTACAATTTTGATTATTAGGTGCAAAAAAGGTAGTTTACAGGCCTTCTTCAAATCAATGGCAAAAAGAAAGTTGCAGGAGCCGCCCGACCATTTTCCATCGTCATAATTGCTCGTCGAAGCCCTGGAGGTCAGTCTCACCTTGCACGGCATCTAGGGTTTTGCAGTGGCACCCTCTGGGGGAGTCGATGATAGCAATAGAGAAGGCAGGGGATCAAGAGACGAAAGCCCATCCCCTAACGTGATGAAGATAACTCGCGCTATGATGGTGTTGTGCACGATATATTGTTGCTATGCACGATGGTCTTCAATGGCAAGGTGTTGGTCTCCAAAGCAATGGTGTTACAAGAGGAGAAGCAGCAGCGACAGCCTGCTATGGGTTCTCCACGAACCTTACTTCACGAAGCAGGAGACTATATTTTTAAAAAAAGTCCAAAGCATAACAAAAAAGATGGTGTTGTGAAGAAAAAAAGATTTGTGGTGAAAAGAAAGAAAAAACGGGGGAAAGTTGCGAACCCAAAAAAAAGGAAGAAAAGAGGTCGAAAAAATGTGTTGATTGGCTGAGCAGCCATGAAAAATCCAAAAATATATATATATGATGAATGATGGGTTAAAAAAACAAATAGCCGACGGAAAAAAATGATGTATCTTCTTTGCCCCCCCCCATTCATTTGCTCTCCCAACTTGGTCGAGTATCCTCATGTTTCCGACAAGTATGGGAGAAAGGTTGAGTGTTGGATGGCGGATTCAAGACACCATTGTTTGAGGCACTCTAAGTTAGAGTGACCTAGTGTTTCAGAGTTCTCGCATAGAAGACTCGTTGTTTAGCTCCATTCTCCATTGACCGTGACCTCCTTCTGTATGGATATTCCCCCGGCAAGTTCCAGTGATTGTGAACTCCATTGCGCATGGATATTCACACGGCTTCCATTTGTTATTCGGCCCTTCAGAGAGATGGAGCAATCTTCAGTGAAGAAGACATGTTGCGGGCCAGAGTTCTCCCAGTGGAAGGCTCATTTCAGTTCGAGTCAGTTCACATTCCACCCTCCAGTTCCTCTCACCAGCATGGCATAAGAAGCAATGTCCTCGACAGCAACAGATAGTGTATGTGCTGAGTTCTTTTTGAGAAGGGAAAAGGGTGGTCCCCGGGATGGGATCCACGACGTTAAAAAATAATATAACAAAATACAAAAATACATAAGGCGTTCAGGTTACATGGTTCCAGACCGCACAACACGCTCTACAATGTTCTAAGATATTCTCATAATAGAACATCTGCCCACGAAAGACGCGCTCATTTCTGCCACACCAAATCGCCCACAGGAGGGCAAAGGTGAAGGAGTTGTCTTCATACCCATTGTCGTACACCGATCGCATGGTACTCCAGAATCCCCTCTCATTGGTAGTTTCAAGCCAAGCAATTGTTGCCTTTCTCCAGACCTGCACCGAGTGGCTGCAAGTAAAGAACAAGTGTTCCTCCATCCCCACACCTGTCACAAGTAATATCCCCAGCATTGAGCACCTTGTTCCGCCTCTCCTTGGAGAGCACCCTCCCCTGCATTAGGAGCCAAAGGAAGACCCTGACCCTATTTGGAGTCCTGCTCTTCCAAATGATCTTGCAATCCATGATATCCTCCACATACGACATATCCTGCTCGCCAACAAAAAAGAGTAGGTCTTTTTCACCGTGAATTTGTCGTCATTCCAGATAAAGTGCTCCCTACCTTCACTGCATCCCTCTGTTTCCGCCAGCTCCCCATGCACTGCCCAAAACTCGCCAAGCCTCTGGTACGATAACTCGGATACAAAGGAGGGCATCCACGTCCCATTCTGCCAAATCGCCCTTACCGTAATGTTCCGGTTAGGCGCAAGCGCCATGAGTCTTGGAAAGCGCTCCCCAATAGGTCCATCCCCGGACCAGTCATCTAGCCAAAAGCAAAAGCTCTCACTGTCCCCAAGCACAGGATGCATTCTCGAGGCCACCTCAGGCAAAATCTTGCACATACCTTGCCACAATGAGGAGGGATAGCGAATGCGGCAAGCCTCCAATGAGCCACGAATGCCATGTGTTGAGTTAATATTGTCGATAATGTTGTATAGTTTGTATATAAGTGAGTGTTTTCCTTATGTTTGTCTAAGTTGAGAATTGCATGCTCCAGCTTGAGGGGGAGTGTTGAAGAATGTCTTTGATGGCTCTCAAGTTTAGTCCCACATCGTGTGATAGTGGGAGTTTGATGTCTTGGTGGGGCTATATAAGGAGTCTCACACCCATTGTAACCTTTGAGAAAGATGAATAAAATATCATCCCTTTGAGGTGAAGGCGATTCTCCCATGGATTCATCCCGCTCCTTCGGGAGTAGGATTCCACATAAAATCAAGTGTTCTTTTATCTTGTTCTTACTTTGATTCACATCCACATTTCATATTTATATAGTTATAATATACACATGATGCATGATCACAAATCACTGACCACAAGGGATTTTTTCACTTCTAAAAAACTCAAAAGTTTATTCAAGTCAAACAATTTGGAAACCTAACCATCCAGACATCCACTAACAAGAAAAAGAATAGCAATGGACAACAATAACTTTATAAGGATCACATGACCCTTCAAAGAATCTTATTGCAAGAACAAGATGCATGAAGTTGCTTTGGGCTACTTAATTTTAAGTGGTTGTGATGTACGGATCTAAGTGTTGAGGAAGCAACAATGTGTTGTCTGCTTGCAGCCCTGAGTACAAGGTGTGATTTGCAGGGTTGCTTGTGTAGTACATGACTGGTGCACTCCAAGAACTCGAGATGTAGCCTCCAAGAGCAATGATTACTTGGTTTGCTTCAGGTGCTCAACATTATATCTCTGTGAACTGAGCTTTGCTTTTAGCGGATTCTTGGAGAGTGCATGAGGCAAAATTCCTGAGGTTTACTTTGGTTGTGTTTGACAAGTGAGGGGAGTTGAAAAGGAAGGCAAAATGGAGAAAGAGAATCTCTTCGTAAGCTTTGATTATTAAGGGAAGTAACCAACCCTTGGTTTAAAGTGTAAATCATGTGTGTGCGCAGTGTTTTGAGCTCAATAAAGATGTGAACTATATTGAAGTATGTAATATATGGGTAATTGGATCTCTCCAAGATCCAATTACCCACACTTATGTTTAGTCCCACATTCACCTGTGTGGGTTCGTCATTAGAAGTCTGGTCAAGATTTGGTAATTGTCTGATTAAGATTGATTGCATTGCATAGCAACTTTTTGGGACTCTATTAGGTCTAATTGGCGTAGGTGGAAGATGATAGATCCAGGATTGTGACATTTTTAAGTTTTGTACGTATTGTGGACATGGTGCTATTGATATCTTGCTGGTATGTCATGTTGTGAATGAAATGAATTATGCTCATGCATTTCCTTCTTTAGTTATTTTCCTGCAATAGATACATTTGTTAAAATGTGTGTTCCGGATGTGAATGTGATATTTACGATATGGTTGTTGAGTATCATGATCTGTGGGTTTGGGCCTTATAGATGGCATGAAACGGGGTAATCATCCGTCAGGAAAGATAATATGGTGAAAATGTAATTGCACATGCAAGAGCACTAAATAGTAGGCTCATGTAATTATTAAGCCATTTACAAAGGAGGTCGGTTGATGCATCATTTAGAAGATGCGAGATTTGGGATGTTGAGCCAGCTAAGAGAGCATGAGGAAGGCTCAAGAAGTGTTGGAAGGAAACTATTTGAAGGGATCTTAGTTATTTGTATATAAGCCCGAGAATGACCCAAGATAGATTTGAATGGAGCCAGAGAATCCATGTAGCCCTACCCTACTTAATGTAGGAAAAGGCTCTGTTGTTGTTGTTAGAAAAGCTATGTACTTATAGTTATAACCTTGTGAATTAATGGTGAAGTTTTTTGGATGCACGCATATACTATGGTCGTCCTTTTTCTTTTCAAAAAATAACCAACCCTTGGTTTTGGGTCCTCTACTTCCTGCACCTAATGTTGCATTTGAAGATGGAGTCTTGATCGTATTATTCTCAAAGAAGGAAGCATTAGGTGTTGCAAACGCCATTGGCTCACTGCTTGATTGTTTTTCTACATTTTGAGTTGATTGGCCCTTTTTTAGTACGGCTCAAGAAAACATTGCTTTTGCGAGATGACGTGTTTGTGGGAGCACTTGGTTCAAGACAAATGCTCTTGAAATTTGTAGATATTAGAGACTTTGCGAAAATCTATACAAGAAGATATTTCAAATATAAGGATGAGTGGGATGGCATCAACGTTTGTCACTAGACTTTCAACCCAACTTGAGGTCCTCTAAATACCCAATTTAGGTGGGGCTCTCTGGATTAAATGTTCATTTACATAAGTTGGGAGTTATTCAATCCATACTAAGAAGGAGGCGGTTTTTAGAGTAATTCCCAATTGTGCAACACAAAATGCTGCTAGGATGAGGCAATATTTGGAGATATAGAGAGAAGAGGAAGCATGTGCTCAAGGATAACCTACTCATTTGGGGTTAAACTTTGCTAAGGTGTGGTACCAAGTTGAGGAGAGCAAGGACAAAGACTTTGAACTCCTCAAGAGCTTTAAGAGCAAGGTGGATTGGGACGATTTTAAACACTCGTGTCTTTTTGCTGATAAGAGGCAAAAGAATATCATTGTTTCACAAGGCAGACGATGAATTGAACTATTAGTTGGTTTATGATGGTGTGGAAAGCAACTTGACAATGGATGTGCCGCCTGAATTTGAAGAATGGAGATGAGGTTTTCCTTTCTTGAAACAAAATCAATACAATGAGGAAGAGTTTGAGCATTTTAAGAATGGTGTTTCAGACAATGAACTTGATTGCAGCAAAGATCCTGAACTTGATTGCACCAAAGTTAATTGCATCAGAAAGCGACGGCAGAGATACAAGTCCGAAAACATCGTGAATAAATCTCCAACAAGGATGAAATATGATGTTTGGATTGCAGAGGACTAGAAAGTAAGATGGCTTGTTGACACATGGGAGGATGAGTTCAAAAAAGCCAGTCAACTGTGCAAGTTGGACAGAACAAGAACTAAGGACTTTCACAAGAGTCTTCAACGAAGAGACAAATTCAAGATGGTGGTCATGATGAAGGAACTTAATATCAAAGATCACTGCAAACAATAAAAGAAAAGAAGGTCAAGATGGCTATAACAAAGACAAAGAGTGAATATTTTCATCACGGGAATTATTACAAGTTTTTTACACAGTGTTTCTTTTCTTCAAGGCCATCTAGGCCATGTTGGCCACGGTTAAGTGAGCCGTGCAATATTGAGCTTATTAGTAAAAAGGAACAAGATGCAGAGAAAAAAAACTTGATAACAGAAGCAAGGAAAACTTACCAGAGATTATCCTCAGCACCAATATGATATGCCTAGAAGATAAAATACATGGCGCAATATAGTTAAATCGACACTAGGAGGGCAACAGCAGGTGTCAACCATCCCTCCCTCAACAAGCCTGTAAAATGCAAATGCTCGATAAAAAACAGCAAATTGTAAAATCAAAACAAAAAGACCACAAAATCAAATAAGCAGACTACATAAGACGTATTTTCTTGCTTTTGAAATGAGATAGCATGACCAGCAAATAGCTATTTACAAGTTCAAACCCATGTAACAGTTGTAGCACCATGCCTGATGAGAAAGAAGTTCAACTCTGAAGAAACAAAGAGAATACGCAGAAAAGCCCATAAATCTCAAGCATAAAGCACCATAGAAAACAGAACGTGGTAACCTATTTCTTCTAACAAACAGAAGACTGCAGGAAAGTCAAAATAAAAAAATAAATTGATCTCACTACCTAATTAAAAGCATTTGTGTTGCCCACCAAACTAGTAAAGCAAAAGCTACAGAATGTTCCTTCTAGAATTATATAGCCCCTCACTCTACCAAAAAAGAAGGAAAGACTCGCAACAAAATCAAAGCATCCAATTCAACAAAAATGATCAAACCACCAAATTAAACTCTTGCACCCTGTCCATTCTCAAAAACTCCAAATTATTCCATCTTATAGTCGATGTAACCAAATTAGGAAGAACCGAAGTTTTTTTCAGCAACCAGATTAGAAAGAACAACTGCAGACTTTGCGCCCAAAAAAAGAGCTGCCCCACCAGCAGTACCCAACTATCCATACTCCCTCAAGAGTTAGCACGGAACAGAGAGAGACAAAATTTCCACCAAAAAAAGCAAAGAACACAAACAAGGAACCAACAAGGTCAATAAATTATCAAACAACATGCCACAACCTCCTTTCCCGACTCCTAAATACATACTATACGTGGAGGGCAAAAAAACAATAAGCAATTTAATCACCCGCTCAAAGTTTTATTGTTCAACACAAAAACAATATCATATTCAAGTTGTTCTTCTTGAGATCGCGATTCACCCTCTCATATGGTGCACCTACTTCCCCCAAAGTTCCACAGGGAAAGAAACTGAGCTCCGTTCTTGAAACAGAAGAAAACCTAAAACAGACACCACGCCTCCACGTCAAACAACTTAGCAAAGCTTCAAACTTTACACCCATGGAATTACAAATACATACAAAAATTCCTCTAAAAATACAAAGAACCTAATAACCCATAAAGTCACCGATATACCCAATTCGGTATACCAAAAAAGAAACAATCTTTTTTAAAGATTGCCGAAAACCCACATAAGAAATCAAACAAAAACACCTCGAAAGAATCCAACAAAGAATCGAACCGATGTTTGCAACATGCAGAGCTGTTTAGAGTTCGAGAAGGAAAGAAGCAAACGCATACACGTAAATACAAAGCAACACATCTGATTACCAGAGCGAGGGAGAGAGCGGACCAGGTTCCTTCGATTCGGTTGGGTCGCGGCTGCACTGACCCGACGGTTTGGAAATGGGAACAACCAATGGAATAGGAAACGAGGAGAAATGGAATGGAACAGATAATGGGAAAGCGAATACGCAGGAGACCGCGTGTGTGTTTCCTGCGAATTCTGATAGCGCCCTCTTGTGGTTTGGTGATCACAGCTTCCAGAACCCACGGGTGGACGGATGGTCATAGTCAGAGTTCTCCACAATCTGACTTTTATTTCCTTTCTTTTAATGCATGACATCCAGAATTTTCTAAGGTTGGTGATATGAAACAAACGTGTACTCCAGAAGAAATAAAAATAAAATCAAAGTTTGGATTTTCTTTTCTTTTCTTTTTGCTATAATATGTGCACTTGGACGTGGACATGGCCCATATATTCAATTCATGATTATAAGTCATGAAGAATATTAAAAAAGATTTGCTATATTTTTATGGGTAGCGGTCAACTTTTAAATGGCTCAGGAGTGTTATTTGCAGTCAAACTCGATAGGGTCGTAATGATGATAATGAATTTATATCATATACTAAAAGATAGCTTCTAGGCAGCTGTGCCTCAATCAATCTTGGCATTTTTCTCAATGACCATTTAGTCAGCCTTCTGCATCACAGATTTATCAAATGTTGCAAGGTCCGGGATTTCGTTTACTAAGGTCATGCTTGTGTAACTCAATGGATCTATTCTGTAAGAAAAATATCGTGAAATTAGTTTGTGTCAATCAGAACCTGATTGTATGAGCTATGAATTCTAAAAGGTTAAACTTGTTTGTCAAATATATGTCTGAAGTAGCTCAGTGGCTCGGTTTTTAAACCCACGGGTGAACAATGACAAGTGTATTCTCATTTATAGTTCTCTAATCATATTATTTGTTCGTTTGGTTAGTAACCTGGTTTATTCCCTTTATTCATGGGTCATTCTTGGATTGGAATTCCATCACAAATTAATGTGATATCATATCACACTCCTTATTCCAACCTTCTACCAACCCTCATAATCATCCAATCCACCCCAATCCAGTAACCAAACTAGCCTTATGTATTGACTTTGACATCGAACTGTAGAAGATATGAGATTAGGAAGTTTGCACAACTCCTTATGGGTAAAAATATCTGCTATAAATAAGTACTTAAACTTTTGAAATTCGTTAGAACCATATGAAAATCCGCAAAAAAAAATGTTGGAGAAAGAATGAGTAGAACCCCGGTTAGTTTTCTTCATATTCATGAGATCGAAATGATTGGTCAGAAGCCTACATTCATATAAAGTGCACCCATAGGTGTGATATTATGATTCAATAAGGAGAATTTGTATACAAGCAATATGCAACAAGTTTGTGTAAGAATCAAATTTGTATACAAGCAATATGCAACATGTAATTTCCAATTAGGATTTTGCGGCGTTCTTGAATGTTCACGAACTGCTAGGGTTCTAGCAATTCAAGTGCTATATTATAATAGATTTAGATAAGTATTCGATTTGGAATGGAGTGTAAATAGAACCCAATAATTGTTAAGCAATTAATTTTATGCTTGATGTTGGTTTTTTTTTGGTAATTTTGGACTGAATTCGGGTATTACTTGTGAAATTTATACTAGTTATTCTTTTATTTTAGATTATTATCGAATGTTGTTGAGTATGGATTAATTTCCACAACATAAGTCCATAGTTGCTTTTGTAAACAAGTGTTTTATGATTTGCAAAAGTATCATGACATACAAATTATGAATCTATTGTGTTTTTAGTTAAAATCATATAGAAAAAAATCAAGAGTTTTACTCCATCCACCCATGTGAAGCATATGCTCAAGCCTTTTTTGGAGCTTGAAATGCAAAGTCATTCCTTAAATCATCCATTTAATATAGGTACACTTGGATTTTCCTTTCACCTTGAGCCAAAGTGCATGAGTATATTCAAAATACACAAGTACTCTATAGCCAGGTTATATTGATATAATTATTGTTTTATGCATAATAAAAATCCTAGAAAAACTTCAATGCTTTTCTTCATAAAAATCTTATGTTGTTATAGAATAACCTCATGTAAATGGATAAAAGAAAATAGAAAAATGTTTTGAAATGCACTATTAATCCATACATACTATAACTTATACCAAGCATCTTGAAGCATTTATAGTAATATGGTATGAAGTAGAAATATGGGAATTGCCATGCAAATCCCATGTGGGTTTGGGACTAGGTTCGAGATGGCTCAAACCTACCCAACATGAAGCATGGCATGTGTACACATTTGTTAAGTGTGCGTGCATGCCATTCTTTCACATATTTCTCTACAATATGACGTGTTCGGTGATCATTGACTTGTAGATTGAATTGAAGGTGAAAATATAATGTCATGTGTAAGTGTGAATTGGTAAGCAATTGTGTAACGTCTCGGGCATAGGTCTCTGGTCCATTATCGGGGAAAACAGACCTTGACAACTTTTTAGATTCAGGACCAAATAGACTCGTTGACCACCACCTAAAATGCTTAAGCCGAAGTTGTCATGTAGTAATCCCCACCACTTATAACATATTCTCACACTTTGTGAATTTTAGATGTGAAACTATGTTTGGGGGTATGGGTGTTACAAATTGTGATACACGTAAGGGTACTTTGGAGCTGAGGTATGCACAAACTAGTGGAATTTGTGTATATGCTTCATTCCATCATCTTCTTTTTAGTACTTAACCTCTATGAATAGATGAGAACTGGGATGGGCCTTTATGGGTCATGCGGAGTTTGGGCCAAAGTCCATTTAATATTACAAGCTTTCAACTGGGCAAACACTTCATCTATCGAAGTTCAATCCAAACCCAAGCCGTGTCAAAAGTTAATGGGTCAAGTTCAATCACGACCAGCCCCGCAATACTTATACACCTCTAACACCAATACTCAACGAGCATCTTAGTTTCTTATTCGATGCCAATTCCATTAGCACGCACCCATTGAATGTGTTGTAGGAAATGGTCGAGCTCCGGACTTCTCATGTAATCTCTTATTAAAAGTCCTCAAAATTTGGTATACCTTATATTTTAAATTAATTATAGGAAAATCTAAGAAAATGTATCATAGTTGATGAATCCACGATTTATCATCTTAATATATTGATCTTAGCAAAATCCCTAAGCTAATTCTCAAATAAATGTTCATAAAATCAATAAATTGATAAAATGACTCTCATGAATAAAATACACTAATTATTATATATTATATTATATAAGATAAATTAATAACAAAAAACCTTAAAATAAAGGAGTTTTTCACCTGTAAATAGCTCAAAATTCATATATTTGTAATAATTTCATTTCAACTCCATTTCATCTAATTCTTTCTCTAACTTGTTTATAAAATTGTATATAAAAATACAAAGATATAAAATAAATTTTCATCAAATAAATACTCCTAGATCCCAAAGAGAAAAATCGTAAAGTCCAACGTCCCGGCCAAATTCCCGCTCTGTATGAACTCCAAATTCACCAAACTCACTTTTAAAGTTTAAATTAGAAAATTATCTATCCAATGAAAATGGTTTCATTAAAATTGGATCTCCTTTGCAAAATATGGATTTTGGGACCTAGGTGTACATTGTATATAATGTACATATTTTCTTTTCTCAGATTTTATTTACTTTTCTTAAATACTAAAAATCCAAAAAAATAATTTTGTGTTTTATTTTATTTCTAGTATATTATTTTATTTTTGTAAATATCTTTTATTAAAAATATAAAAAAAATAAAATTAAAAAAGTCAAAAAATGTGTACATATTGTTTCTTTGTTGCATTTTAGTTTGTTGATGTTTATGTAAATTTTACATTTATTTTTTTTATCTTCTCTCTTTTTTAGTAGCCTACTTTCTTTTCTTTTATTTTATTTATTATCATTCTCCACAATATCTTCCATTCAACTCCATTTTCTTTTATAACCTCCCGTTCAACTCCTTAATCTCCATCATTCCACCATTTCTCTAACTCTCATTCTTTCTCTTTTTATTCTTCTCTTCATCCTCATTTTTTCCCATCCGCCATTCTTAGATAAAAAGGAGAGAGCTTGGAGTGTTTTGTCAGTGACAGTGGGTTAGCATCATCCTCAAGCGACGACCTCCTTCAGGCAAGATCCGCGGCAACCATCATTGTCGTGTCACGAGTTTCCCATCAAGCTTGCATAGCTTCTCCGATTTTTTTCGCCAATCAGATCGAGGCCACGACAGGAGCTCAACGTAGCTACTACGAAAATCTGACAAACCTCAGGTAAGTATTCCCTCTCATTTCCCATGTTATTTTATTTTATCTAACATTTTATTTTTTAACCTCGCATCCAAATCATATCACCACTACATCATCACCTCCATCACACCATCACCACCATCCTCTTCTCATCTTTGGTTCATTCCCTATTTGAAAATAAAAAATATAAAAATCACAGCAACAAAGAGAAAAAAATAAAAAAAACAAGTAGGTGACTGCCCCACTCCTCCACCGCTTCCACCGCATCCTGCAGGTTCCACCGCTGCCCCACGCAACCAGCGCCTCCTCCAGCTTCAGTCTCCACCAACACATGTTGCCTTCCTCCAACCGCAGCCACCTGCAGTTGTAGGCCCTTCGCCACCAACGCCATCGCGCCCCACTGCTACTATGCGTCGTCGCCAGACATGCCCTCTATTCCATGTCATGCCCGTCCTCCAACTGCAGGTCTGCCCGCAGTACGGCTCAGCCACGCTCCACCCGCACTATCCCCAGTCTCCATCTCCTCCAAGTGTGGCCTTCATGCACCGAACCACGACCACCTCCGCTCGCAGGTCCGCCCCCTCGCGCAGGACCTCCATGCACACCGCGGCCACAGTCCTCCCGTGCAGCCATGCACTGCCGCCTCATGTGCCACCGTGTGCGGCCCCAGCTGCGGCCGCCACCGCCCTTCGCCCCATCCCACTCCTTGCCCTTCCTACGAAGAGGAAGAGGAAGAAGGTCATTTTCATTTTCTTTATTGTGTGAAAATTATACTTTTATTTTATTAGTTTTCTATTATTGCAAAAGTGCCCATGTGTACGGTTTGCATTGTCATTTTTGTTTTTTGAAATTGCACGGATATCCCTATGTTCATGTGTTAATTTGGACATCTTTTTTGCATCATTTATTTTAAGAAAAAATGTCATGTTGTTGAACAATTAATCGTCTAGCATTTGGATATTTATTTGGATTTAATAAATTGAAATTGTGTATAATACTTGTTGTCATTCTATTTTCATTAAAAAAATTCATAAAAAACATATATCATAAAAAATCCGAAAAAATTATGTGATTTTTGCATTCTATTTGTGTGAAAAAATTGTGTCAAAACTCATAAAAAGTGTGTGTTTTTCATTATTATATTTTAACCCATAAAATTCCAAAAAAATGTGCTTTGCATTCATCGCCGAATTAGATATTTGGGAAAATTATAATTTA
Source organism: Ottelia alismoides (assembly GCA_037367405.1). Taxonomy (NCBI): domain Eukaryota; kingdom Viridiplantae; phylum Streptophyta; class Magnoliopsida; order Alismatales; family Hydrocharitaceae; genus Ottelia; species Ottelia alismoides. The sequence continues at coordinate 634,520 of JAZKJV010004338.1, read as the reverse complement.
GCTAAGTTAGATTAATTTCACATTAAAATTAATTTGGCTAAGTTGTGTGTTTTCTTATTAACTTTATTCACCTAAATTTTACATTCGCATTTATTTTTGCATAAAAAATCCACATTGGAAACCTAGAGCTAATTATTCTATATTAACCCATAATTGTTCCTTTGCCTCCTTGTGTTCGATCCCAGATTTGCCCAATATATAAATTAAAAACCTAGTCCTCTTCACAAAGAAAGTTGATCCGATTCTGATTAATTGGCTGAGTGCCATGCTACAACGAGTACCTAATTGATGAATCTGTGATTCATCACTCTAAAAGTCGAAAATAGAGCTTCGTTCCAGAGCAATTAGATGCATATTTCTTTTTATTGTGTACTATTCACATTCATATATTTAGAAATAATATCTGCATTTTAGAATGCATATTTGTAGTAAATAAGGAGCCAAATTCACTTGTATATATTCACATGTACATTCACCTATTTGTATCTATTTTCTACTAACTTCAAATCTAATAAAATCAACTCTATATTATATATATATATTACTAACATTAATAAAGGAAAAATATTAAAAAAATACTAACTTGTAAAATCGATCAATAAAACCTAAATCCAAATTCGAGACTATAAACCTTAAAATGTGCATATCTCTCTGATACAGTGTTCGATTTAGGTTTACTCATTTTAAAGTAATATACATTCAAAGACCTTCAAAACAAGACCAATTTCATAAAAATCGGAGTTTGTATGTGAAACTTGAGTTTTGGGCCCTTGTTGTATATTGTACATATTGACCAAAATACCCTTTAGTTTTATCTTTTTATTTTTCTTAATTATTAAAAATCTAAAAAAATAGATTAAGTTGTAAATATTCATTTCATATTTTTTTCTAACTTTATTTTTCTCTTATTTAAAAATGATAAAAAAACAGCAAAAGATAGAAATATGGTATTTTATATCTATAAGGTACCCCCAAAAATACTTTTTGTACAGATGACTTCTTTTGATTTGGGTCCTTCACGGAAGTTGTAGGTATCGTCGAGATGAGCAACTTTCATGCTGATCACTTTTTGATTTGACCCTTTTTGTTATTTCTTTTTTATTTTTATTTTATTTAATTTGTGGTTTTTCAGGGAGCGACATGTGACAGCTCTTGGAGCCACCACGTGTCACCCCCATTTGTATTCTTTTAATTATTTATTTTATTATTTTTCATTTATTTATTACTTTAATTATTTATTTATCTTATATGTTATTTATTATTATTTAGTTTTTATTTTATTTTTTTAAGTTTGCCGCCATGTGGCAGCCCTTGGGCATGCCAAGTGGCACCTCCTCCCTCCACCCACGCATGCCGTCGTCCCGGCCCGCTGACCCGCTTCGTGCGACGGCCTGCGCGATTCATGCTACCCTCTCCCTTCCACTCTTTACGGCGGCTCCGCAACCATTGCCGCGTCTCTCCCTCCTCCTCTCTCCAGTGTGCCACTCTCGCCAACTTCCACCCCGCAGCTCGCGCACCTTTCCCTCTTTCTCCTCAACCTTTACCTCACGACCCACTCACCCCTTCTGCCCTTTACGGTGGCTCCGCAACCAGCGTCCACTTCCCGCACCTCACCCAACCACCCTTTAAAGCACCGCCCTTAGCCCCTTGTCAACTTCAACCGAGAGGGCTGGAGCTTAGGAGAAGCCACCTGTGACAGACATAGGCTTCATTCTCGTAGGCAACGACCAACATCACTATCTCCACAGGCGAGATCCGAAGGGGGTGAAATCCCTTTTGTTGCAACCCTCCCCTCGAAGGTTGCTCGAGCTTCTTCGTGACTCATCGCACGAACCGAGGCAATGACGGAGGAAACTCCTCCACCATTGCGGTGACCCCAGGTAATCTTCTCTTTTCCTTCTCTCTTCCTTCTCTTTTCTCTCCTTCCTGTCTCCTAGTCTTTTTCATCCTCTGTCCTTTCTATCTTCTTTTCTAACTCTATCAAGACAATCGCTTCAACCTTCCACCACCACCCTCACAATCTACCCGCACCTGCACATTCCACCGCCTAGCACCGACCGCCCTCTCCGCCATCGACTTCTGCCCTTCATCGTCAATATGTGACTCTAGCATGTCGTTCCACATCTGAGGCCCGCTTCGTCACCACCCACAGTCTACCCTTCGTAGATCGCCATTGCCGCATGTTCTACTTGCAGTCTTAGTTTCATCACCGTCGTCGCCCTAGACAGCCGCCTAGACTTCATCACCACCGCACCTCACCTTTGGGTTGCCAGCTTGCCATCGACAACCTTCATCCTCCAACCATGCCACCACCATCGACGCACCACGAATCGCCCTCACCTTTGACATCGAGCAGTGTCTTCACCGATAGCCGCACTACTGAGCAGCTCTGCCTTTATTCCTCGCAGATAAGACCAGCCACAACCGCCTCGCACTACCTCGAGCCCCATGCGAGGGCCACTCCACCACTTCCGCTCCAGCCGCGAGCGTCGTCTACATCGCCATAGCCCAAGTCTTACGGGATGTGCTCCTTCTTCACCAACTCTACAACTGGTGACCAGCTCTTCATCGCCCGCCTCGAGATGTGCGTCAGCCGACCCTCGAGATGTGCGTCAGCCGACCCTCGTGACCAGCTGCCATAGGATCAAGGTGTATGCTATGATCTGACGGTCCGCAAACTCCACTGAGCCAACCACGAAACCAACCTCCAGATATGAGCTTTGGGCAATCCAAGTTGTATGCACATGCCACATGGTGCTTGGCCAACCAAGCCTCAGCTGAGACTCCGAAGCTTCCCCCAAGCCTACACGAGCATGTGCCCCGTACATGTCTGAAGGGAATATTTCTCTGGTGGCCCCGTGCTTTCCCATATTACGCCAAGCCCCCCCTCCCCCTTGCTCTAGAGGAACGCATGCCTCCCACTGGGCAAATTGCATTCAGCTCCACTCAAGTCTTGGTAATTGCATAAAGTCCTTGTCAGCATTTTTTAATCAATTTTATTCATGTACTTACATATAGATCCATGTGTTTGCATGTTAATTTGAACTCTCATTCATCATCATTTTATCATTCTAAAAATTGCTCATTGTAGAACAACTTCTGCTTTTATCATGTGCATATTTATTGATAATTTTATGGACAGTGTTTGATTTAATATAATTATTTTTGTGGAAAATAGCATATTTTACCCATTGTTAATTATGAAATTGATATTAAATCAATCGTAGCTCTGAAAATTGCGAAAAAAATCACAATAGGGGATTTCCGATTATGCCCAAATTTCATCACATTTGCATGCATATCGAGGTCACAATAAAATATTTGATGATTAGAGTAATTAATTTTCAATAGATTGAAAACTCATTATTTTTAGGATTTAGAATTTTTCTTGGATAGATCACTTTTAGATATATCTAGGATAATTTTATTTCCAGAAAATAATTAGGTTTTCTATTTTTTAAAATTAAGTTCTCAAAATCACCTAGTCTACATATTTAATTCAGAATTAATTCCTTTTGAATCCAAAAATTCTAAAAATTGTGTAGTAGTTTGATTTCACCATTTTTCACATTCTGGCCAAGTTCGAGGATTTTTGAAACTTATTTGGTTGAAATTTGTAATTTAATCCCTGAACTTTACTGAAATTACATTTCATTTATTTATTGCATTTAAAAATTAAAAAAATACCTCTTTGAAATCCTAACTTTCAGATCGACTAAAAACCAACCTAAGGAGGCAGTTGCCTCCATGAGTTCAACCTTGAAACTTACCAAGTAAAAAATAAATTGACAGCTCACTTTAATTGAATAATAATTAAAATTAGTGGTCATTTTATTAACCTTTAAGTGTCTGCATGCAATAACATTTTTTAATCTTCAATTTGACTAAATTAAGAGGGTGATTTTGCGATTCGTCAATTGGCGTCATTATCAGGGAGGAACGGCTTAGATTAATTTTTTAGAAAATCCAGATTTTAGGTTTCCATCCCTGGGTAGTCTGATCCCGGTTTTCTTGTGAATATTTCTCCATTTATTTATTTTGTGCATTTTATTTATTTATTTGCATTTTTTGTGTCTATCTCTCTGATCATCATCTTGTTTTTGTGTGAGGGACCCGACACGATGGAGCGACCACTTAGGTGGCCGAGCATCTCAGGAGCTTTGGAGGATGGCGTTTTCTGGTGATAAGATGACTGAATGATTCGCATTAAAAATTAAGATCGAGTCCAGTCATGAGGGAGTGTAGAGTCTAGGATTATTTTTCAGCATTCAAATTAATTTGTAATAATTGCACATTTCTAGTGGATTCCATTTGGAATTCGTGTGTGTAACTGGACACTTGGACAATATTTTGTGGTGTGTCGGGACCTGTTTCACTCTCCGGTGAGGGTGGGGATTGACGTGAGTAGCGAAATTAGGATAGGCACCAAGTAGTTCAATTTAAAATTTGCTTGCGCTCGTACTCTATAGGACCACACATCACACTTAACGAGACGCACTTAGACCGTAGAGCTATTAGTAAAAATTAAATCGTTCATCACCCGCTAATAAAACTGCTCGTTTAGGAATGATTTTCTCGCTTGCATTTAATATAGCATAAAAATTTCCAATTCGGCATTGCATCTTGCATGTAGAGCATGAGGATCACTGTAAGTCTTCTAGACTGGGCATGTGTCATTGATTTCATCGCGGGATCGATCGTTAGACACGCCGTGTTGGTGGATTAATCAAGTGAAAATCAAACTTAAAATCGGGACTGCTAAATCAGAGCTGACCAAAAAATTGACTAAAACTAACCCCTGTCTTTGGGAGAGCAACCCCATCATTGTTTGATTTACTTGCAAGTAAGAGAGAGAGACAACACTGGGATAGAGCCAAAGCCAGAATTCTCATATAGACTCTGGTTCAAAATGATTAGTCACTTTTAAGTGAGGATCTACGGGTAGTTGGTAAATGATCTGGATTTCCTTAGCAGAGTGGGAGGTTTAGAGGATGCCTTATAAGGCTTTATCCTCAAGAAACAGGTAGTCATATTTATACGGTCTGCACTTAATCATATACTGTCTGAAAGTGGGTTTCGTAAGAATCGGGATAGTCTGTAGGGAAGTACATGCACCCAACAGCTCGTTAGTCTTTCAAGACTTGCATTTATCACCAACTAAAACTAACAAGATAATTCGGCCGAACCTTTACGTCTCTCACGTGTTGATTTGGTGAAATTGGGGTTTGCTTTTGCGTTTGTTTTGTGTCTGTTTGTGTGGGTTATCCTATGTACCTGCACGTTTTCCACCTCGATCCGCTTACATTCAACCATTCTTCATCAAGATGTCAGGATATTGGTCATCATATCCAGATCACTCCTCTCTGACCATAGTTCGATCATCTTCACCTTCTTATTCCTCATCATGCCCACATCCAGACCGTGAAGTCAGAACATCGACTGACTTCCTCGCTTCTTCGTACTTCTCACCTACCCCCACCTTCTTACACCCCTGACCCACTTCCAACCTGGGCTTACTCACCTTATAGTTGGGTGCTTAATGGAATCAATGAACAATCCAAAGAGTAAGTCACTGTTAAGACAAATTATTGGCAGAATTCTGTGCCCCCTCAGACCTCATTCTCATCTCAATTTGGGACCAGACAACAATTTACATATACACATCCCTACATGACCTTAGGGCATAACATGGTCGATCAAACAAATCGAATGGAGAGGCCTGCATCATATGATCTTCCTGACTTGATTGACCTTAGTAATCAAGCTCGCATTGACTAGCCTTCATTCAGAGAGCCTACGCATTCAAGGGCTTGGAGTCATGAGCTAGACTTACAAGCCCCACGTTCATTGATTCCATTATTCAAAGCTCCGACCAATTTCTGTCATTCGGATGGTCCATACTTGACCCAGCATTACATGCCAGAGTCTAGGCATGTTGAGTATGAGACTTCAAGATCTCAGCAGTATCCTCCGAGTAGACAAAATGCTTCAATGATTTGCTATGAGGACTCTTTGGAGGATAACATTTCTAGGGTTGTAAAGAGATATGAATTAATTGAGGATAAACTTAGAAATATCATTTACTGAATCATTTCAATTTATTCTAGCTCAGGGATGGGAGTCGAGAATGGAATAAGCGGATTCAATGTTGAAAATATAGAGGATACAAGGAAATACACACACTCTGTACAGCTGGAGTCTATTCCGCCTCCCTCTTCTATTAACCACTTACCCTCTCCTCCTTCACATATTCAAAACAATAAAAAAATCGAAAATACCAAAAAGACCAAAAACATTACAAAATCAGAAAAACTCATAAAAATAAAAAAAATGAAAAAGACTTAAAAAAAATGGATCCTGCCATATGGGATGCACTCAATGAAGAATTGATTTTTAACCTTCCCTTAATAAAGGCCATAGATCACTTCCCTGACCTCAAACGATTTGTGAGAAGTAAATTGATGCCAAAGAAGTCGGGTAATAAGAGGACAAGGACTGAGAAACATCTAGTGTCTATGGCCACCTCCTTAGTGATGGGGAGAAAGACCAGAGCCGCAGAGTGAAGCGGTTGCCTAGGGTTGAATGTGAAATAAAAAACACTACCTTTACCCATGCAATAATCGATGATGACTCATCAATAAATATCCTCCCAACCTCTGCGTTTGACAAGCTCAAACTCAGGACAATCAGAAAGTCGAGAGGGATCGTTCAGCTGGCTGATCGATCTATACAACGGCCGAGAGGAACCATTTCAGTCATCATTACTTTTCAAGGTGCTCTACTCCAGGTAGACTTCATAGTCATTGACATTGAGCACCAAGGAGATTTTACCCAGTCTATTATTATTCGTGAGAAGCTGTCTTTAGCCTTGGATAAGGTGACTATAGATTGTAAGATTGAGGAGATTGATTTTACAGCATTGGGAGCACTCTGACCGCATCCATTCTTTGACACACTCTACTCTAAGGTAACCAACAGAGCTGCTGACAGTCATGACCGTCGAGAGGTAGACGAGTCCCACCTCTCTGTTACACTTGAGATACTGGTTGTCGAGCTGACCATTGGATCAGAGACTCCCCACACATCATTGACTCCCACTGATTGCATCACTCCTAGTGTCAAGCCAATGGAGATCACTAGCATCTCCCCGAGACACGTGATGACCCTTCAGGAATATTACAATCTATATGGTGACTCGTCTGATAAGGAACCCATAGTCAGCACCGCACCACATCCCGGATTTTCAAAGAAGACAACCAGGACTGAATGGACCCCATCAGAAACATGGTTGCTCCTTCCTCTAGTCGGTTATCCAGTGAAAGGAAGTCAAGAATTGATTCCTCGAGGTGTTCTCCCGAACCCCTTGAGGCATGTCACTCTCCTCTCCCTCTCAATGATTCAGGTTCTAAAAAACAGACTAAGAAAGTTTCCTTCAACATATTGGAGAAGGAATTTTTGGAGAAATCCTCATCGGGTCCGGATGAGGTGGTTTATATGAGTGAGCTCAATTCAGCTATTCTTAAGCCATATCTGAGCAAGTGGCCATGTGTCGACCCTCGTTGGACGATCCCTACACCTCACCATTATTCATCTAAGGATGATTCTGATAGCGATACATATGTATATTATCCACCTCCTTGCTCCTGCAAGAAGGTTTGTCACAAACCTTCTTGATCCTTGTATATTCTCACTCCTCCTTGTATATACTATATATTTCCTTTCCCTCCCTCCTCGGTGATTCGAATCACTCGCCCTGGATCCATATCGTTTCATTTTATGGCTATACTTAGGATGACCAGATCCTAAGTATAGGGGGGAGAGTGACCCGAGTCTCTTCATCATTCTCTGTACATTCTCCAGATCTCATCGGTTCTTACACTTACTGTTGTCCTAGATTTAGGTTGACCAAAGCCTAAGTATGGGGGGAGAGATGCTCATCATTTATATATACTCATCCATTTCCCCTCTTAACCTCGCCCGTCCCATTTTTGGATCTTCTTGTACACTTAGGTTACCCGAGTCTAAGTATAGGGGGTGGAGCGACTTATATACTTTTTTTATTTTAGCTCTCCTATGCTTAGCACGAGTGATGAACCTCAGTTTCATCATCTTTATTTGTTATAATTAACCCCTTTGCTTAAGGTATTGTCAATAAATCCCTGTTATTGTCTAATAATTAACAGAGTCCTAAATAAATTAAAAACCACAAAAAAAGGACAAAACAAAAAAATCAGTGGTATTTTTAGACTCAAAAATACCCTCAAAAGTATTTCGTATCCTTGTTTGATCTCTTTTTCAGTTTTGGTCAACATGAAACTTGTAGATCTCGTCAAGATCTACAACTTTCATGTTTTGAGTTTTCTCAAATTCGACCAAATTAGCCCTCAAAAATCAAAAATACATTCTGACTAATCTGATTGGGCCACGTGGCCCAATCTGGGAGAGCCACGTGGCCCGGCTCTCTTGTCTTATCCGCCCGCGATCTGGGCCTTTGGATCTTCTCCTGAGATCCAACGGTCCCAATCTCTCCACGTACGCCCCTTGGCCGCGACCGTCTGATCATCTCCCACTCCTCATCATCACCCTCCGTTAGCGCCGCGACCACATGACGACACGTGGCGCGCTATGCGCCCTTCGATCGCGCCCTGGACTTTCCATCTCAACCGCAGCTTCTGCCTATCTCCTTAGCCGATCGATCAGGCCCTTGATTCCATCTGAGCCATCCCTTAGCGCCTCGCCCTCGACACGCCACGTGGCTGCTCCATCGGCCCTCCGATCATGTGCCTCAGATCTAATCTGGCTCGTCACTTCGCGCCTAATTGTCAGCCGTTGGATCTCAAGATCGACGGCCAACAGACCGTCGTCAACCTCCAGCCCACTCCCTCTTTCCCACGATCCAGCGCTCGACGACCACTCGCCCTTCCTATTTTCCTCGCCACTTCAGCCACCATCTTCCTTCGCCAACCGTCCCACAGTCTTCCCCACTCTTCCCTCTTCCCCGCGCACTCCTCCAAGACCCACGCACACCTCTCCATCTCGCCCCATTTCTCCCTCAAAACCCACGTTTCCACCATGGCCTCGCCAAGTCCAACCTTTAAATACGCCACCGCCTTCACCGATACACCCCGTCCGCCTTTATGTGGGAAACCTCCCAGCGAGCCCCGCCCCCCGGTGACAGCGAGGGGGCGGTGAGGAGCGCGAAGACGAAGGTCCGCCCCGGTGACGACCCCTGGCCATGGTAGGCCAGGCCTGCGGAGCTCCGCCTCCGCCAAGCTGCTCCCCGTAGCCGGGGGAGTCCAGCGATGACCGGAGCTCCTTTCAGGAGCTCAAGCACAGGCCCCGCTCCGCCAATCTCCAGGTAAACCTCCTCTTTCTCCTTTGACTTTTTCTTATGTTTTCTCTGTTTTAATTAAGCATCTCCGACCACTGTCACCTTCCCTTAACCCCCTTAAAAGCTCCACACCACATCCCCCGTTCACGCGAAGCCCTCCGCTCACTTCCTTCTTCTTCCAGACCCCATCGCACCTCCGACCCATCTCCTCCGCCCTCGCGGCGGAGGAGCTTCGAGCTCTCCATCTTCTCTGCCCCGATGAGCTTCCATCTCACTTCACACACGCACGGCCGTCTTCTACTATGCTTCGGCTACGCTTTACTAACGCTGCAGCTCGTCAATCTGATCAATGGCCGGAGCTTCGCCTGGGCATACTTCGTCACCTCCGCCTGCACACTCCGAGCTCCGATGGTCGACGCTGGCAGCCCAAGTACCTTCCCTGAGTTCCCCGCTTCATCGAGGACCATTACTTGGGCTCGGAGGAGGTCGACCGTGGCAGAGAGAGAGAGGCGGAGTCGGGGGTTCCTCGCCGGAGCTCGATTCCCGCCGCCAGCCAACGATGAAGACGGAGGAGCAGCTGCCGTCGGATGTTCATCATCTGACGGCTTGGATACAGCCACGCCGCCCAGATCGCTACCTCCAGATGCCGTTGGATCCTTGTGATCCAATGGTGCCCAGTCATCCACGTGTCAAAACCGGGCCTCATCCGAGCCTTAGTGTCCTAGCCAGAGGCTTGGATCCGCCGAGCCTGTTCCGAGCCTGCAGGAGCTTCGGCCTACTCCGAGCCTACTCCGAGCCTACGCCAAAGCGACGCCGAACCTCCGCTGATCCCGAGCCAACGTCCGAGCCTGGAAGGCGCGTGCATGGCGCGTGCCTTCTGGGCAAATTGCGGAGGAGCCCACAGACTTCTCCAGATTTGCAGAAAGGTCCCGTTCTCACATGCGAGCCACGTGCATCAGGGGTTATTTGCACTTATACCCTTGCGGGTTTATATAATTGCAAATATACCCCTGCGCGTGGGGTTCATTTACAGGGAAGGCCTCAAATTTATTTCTTTTGCATTTTAGTCCTTTCCAGGGACCTTTTTGTAGTTATCTTTTTATGTTTTCTTTCATTTATGCCCTTGCTTTCTTTGTTGAATATCTTGAGCTGCGTTTGTCCAATCGAGTTGATTTCAGTTTCGTTTAGAAGCTCTTCTCGTCCTCTTCATTATGGCATGCTTAAATTTTAAATTTGACACTATGAACTGTGATGAATTATTTTATTATTTAAGTGTCTTGATTTTTTTTATTTTATCATGCCTACTTACTTCATATGTGTAGAGGCTTCTTTATTCCAACTTGATTTGATTCACGATTTTCTTATGGCTCAAGTAACTTTTATATTGGGCATATCATTCGCTTTGCATGGCATCTATTTGCATGATAAAAAAATTTGATAAAAAAATGCATGTTCATTTTAATGCATTGTCTTGTTTTATTTTAATTGCATGTTTTGACCTATAGATCTTTAACTCAACACCTAATTAAATACACTTAAATCTGATTAATACGAGAGAGGCTCGTGTCCCTGAGTTCGACCTTGGTATCTTACCAAGTAAAATAATTCCACGATCACCTCATTTCGATTCATTATGGCATATATCTAAATGAGGTGATCGCTTTGACGACCCGAATCGTCCCGGCTACGATGATGATTAGATGTGCTAAAAACACATTATTAAAGGGACGATTTTTTCGGTTCGTCAAATGGCGCCGTTGCCGGGGACACGGCTCATTTCTTTTATTTTTTTGGATTTTTGTATGTTTAATTTAGTGTTCTTTTTTATAGGTCAATTAACCGCAAATTTTGCATATAAAATTTTTCTTTCCTTTATGATATCTAATCATTGCTTTTGTGGCAGGGCCCTTGATGGATCAAGGAGGCGAGGAGCAGGACGTTCCCCGCTGCGAGGAGCCGCAGGAGCATGCTTGGAGCAAAGGAGGAAGAAAAGAAAAAAAAATCTCGCATTTTTGTTGCATTTTTAATAATTCGTCTTTTACAGCGGTCTTCGATCGAAGACTCGCGTATGTAATCGAACGATCGTGGTTGTGAGGGGATCGCCCCCACTTGAGTGTCGACCTAGGACTTAGGCACACGGCTCTCCGAGCTCAATTTTCATATCTTATGTGCTTGATCGTAGGTTAGGACACACTTTAAATGAAGACGCACATAATCTCGTATCACTTAGCTAAAATTCATGAAGATTAATCACCGCTAATAGATGCATGATTAGGTGCGGCTTTTTCGACTTGCATACATGTTTGATTTGATTTTCAAAACGGCCCCAGATTTTTCGCGGCTTTTATCGTCAAATCACTGCATGATTTCTCGCTTAGCCTAGATCGAGTTTTTCTTCATCGTATACATGTTTTCCTCGGCTTTCATTTTTCTAGATTGATCACCTAGGATAAATGGAAAATGGAATGAATGGTAGACGATGATTTTCTGATTGATGTGCTAACCATAATTCAGTGATAACCTAAAAGTGGGACTGTTAATTGCAAGTTAACCAAAAATGGAGTAAAATTCGGTTTTGGGAGAGCAATACCCTCGCTTACGCAATAATTTTCCTTCACATCTTTTCTTTGCGTAAAAATCAAATGTTTTATCACCAATAAAATAGACAAGATAATAAACCAACTTAGGTTGGTTTCATGTGTGAGTTGGTGAAACTAAGGGTTTGCTTGCTTGATTGAGCCTTTGTTGCAACACACACCCTAAATCCGAAGACACTCCATTTTCATCTCCGAAGATTCAACCGCTCACTTGTATATTCATCCCGCTTCTTCGTTCACCTTGGGTCTCTTCAAACATCAATCTCCATCTTTATACTTAGGCTAATCTCAGCTAAGTATAGGGGGGGACCCAAGTCCCCGTGATTTTTCTCTACTCATCTTTTCTTGCCTTTATACTTAGGTTATTTCTAACCTAAGTATAGGGGGAGCCCCTCTTAGTTCCCGTATATTCTTCTATACTTAAGTGGACCTATGTACTTGTAACATTTAGTGCTATGAGGAAATAGCAAAGTTTAAGTATAGGGGGGTATACCGTATATACCGTATATTTACTTTAGCTATAATCTGAAAAATTTGAAAAATTAAAAACTTTTTGGCTAAGGTAAAAATTCATTGGACTAAGAAAACTCAAAGGATTTCGCGGTTTTTTTCGATATTATGTTACACTATTTTATAGAAATATTTTCGAAAATGATTTTTGAAAATGTTTTGAAAATTTTTTGTGTGACTTGGGTTTTGAAAAATCGCCATCTCTTTTCAAGGAAAGTTGAGTCTAACTTGTGTTTTAACTCTTATTAAAATCCATAAAAATCAGAAAACCCCTAAAAACCTTTAGGAGCTATTAGTGACTACTAAGCCCAATTAAGAAAGCCGCGTTCAGTGAGGGTTCGCCCTTAGCAGATTGGATGGTTTAGAGGACATCGCGCAAGGCCCCGTCCTCAAGCAACGGGCTTCGGCCTGTACTTACATCCATACTGGCTGAACCGCGGATGCTCAATTGAGCTTAGGAAGTCCTAATGTCTCTTGAAGTTTAAAAAAAAAAGTGTCTTGTTTTGAATGAAGAAGTTGGATTAGTCCTCTACATTTTCACTTTCACCCGGGATCTGATTTGGTCAAGAAGACTTAGCTTTTAGAGGTCTTTGAGATTTTAGGTTAACCAGCCTTAGCCATCAGGGTCTTAGACTTAATCATCCACATTCCCCTAGGTTTCTAGATTTGCATGCTATATTCCATGCTTAGTCTCAGACATAAAGAATATGATCAGCACAGCACTCGCACGACTGCGGTTCTCGATAAGATGAGTTGATTTTTCACCTGAGGGATTGAGATGAGGAAGTCAAATTTGGATTTGATCTAATGATGCTCGAGGATGGGATAAAATCTTTGGAGGCTTCATGAAACCTGAGTGTCAGCGATATTAGCCAGTATGAGAACTTGATTCTTATACTAATCTCTTGACATTAACCTAAGTGCCTGGGTGTGAAAAATAAATAAAAAAATGTTGATCAGTGTGCGCCAACTCTTGGTAAAAGCAGTGGAGCTAGCCACAAATTTTACAAGTCAATGAAATTCAAAGAAAAGCTCTCATTCCACCAAGTCAAATATCAAAGAGCTTCCACCAAAGGCGAGCGCTCCCAAACTTTTCAAAGTGTCCACTTGGACCACCGCTATTAGGACCAGGAGTCGGGCTTGCACCAAAAAAGGGCTCTGCATCGTAAATGCTACAAGTCTGGGTGTCGAAGGTACGATAGGTACTCAAAAGAGACACACCCCGGTGTACTCCCAGGAAAACAAGTGCAGACGGCTCCAACTTCTCTTGACGGACGCACTGATCAACACCAAAAAAAAATGTGTTGCGTAAAAGGCACTAGAGAGAATCCTTGTTCCAATGAGAGGGAGAGAAGAATTGACACAATCCCATACCCTCCATTTTCTGGCCTGCCATCCACATTTTCTAAGTCTGACAACTAAAGAGACGGTGGACTGAATGCAAGATCTGATTTATTCCCTAGTGCTGAGGATTAGGTCCTTAGGAGATTTTCTCGGACCGAGATTTTGGGTGACGAATTGACTCTACTCTCAGAATTGCAGTCAACACTAAACTCATATCCTTTAGTTTATATGTATATCAGAGAGAGTCTAGAGAAGTAGAGGAATTGGAAGCCTCTTGATTAAGGCTGGGTTGAACTCTAAAATTTTGGATCTCTGAAGCCGAGTCGACTTGATCAGATTGGATCCTGTATTCACATGCACAAGGGGGTTAATCCAACTTAGTCATTCTTTCTGATGCTCGAGGACGAGCATAGTTTAAGTATAGGGGGGTGATGAACCTCAGTTTCATCATCTTTATTTGTTATAATTAACCCCCTTGCTTAAGGTATTGTCAATAAATCCCTGTTATTGTCTAATAATTAACAGAGTCCTAAATAAATTAAAAACCACAAAAAAAGGACAAAACAAAAAAATCAGTGGTATTTTTAGACTCAAAAATACCCTCAAAAGTATTTCGTATCCTTGTTTGATCTCTTTTTCAGTTTTGGTCAACATGAAACTTGTAGATCTCGTCAAGATCTACAACTTTCATGTTTTGAGTTTTCTCAAATTTGACCAAATTAGCCCTCAAAAATCAAAAATACATTCTGACTAATCTGATTGGGCCACGTGGCCCAATCTGGGAGAGCCACGTGGCCCGGCTCTCTTGTCTTATCCGCCCGCGATCTGGGCCTTTGGATCTTCTCCTGAGATCCAACGGTCCCAAGCTCTCTACGTACGCCCCTTGGCCGCGACCGTCTGATCATCTCCCACTCCTCATCATCACCCTCCGTTAGCGCCGCGACCACATGACGACACGTGGCGCGCTATGCGCCCTTCGATCGCGCCCTGGACTTTCCATCTCAACCGCAGCTTCTGCCTATCTCCTTAGCCGATCGATCAGGCCCTTGATTCCATCTGAGCCATCCCTTAGCGCCTCGCCCTCGACACGCCACGTGGCTGCTCCATCGGCCCTCCGATCATGTGCCTCAGATCTAATCTGGCCCGTCACTTCGCACCTAATTGTCAGCCGTTGGATCTCAAGATCCGACGGCCAACAGACCGTCGTCAACCTCCAGCCCACTCCCTCTTTCCCACGATCCAGCGCTCGACGACCACTCGCCCTTCCTATTTTCCTCGCCACTTCAGCCACCATCTTCCTTCGCCAACCGTCCCACAGTCTTCCCCACTCTTCCCTCTTCCCCGCGCACTCCTCCAAGACCCACGCACACCTCTCCATCGCGCCCCATTTCTCCCTCAAAACCCACGTTTCCACCATGGCCTCGCCAAGTCCAACCTTTAAATACGCCACCGCCTTCACCGATACACCCCATCTGCCTTTATGTGGGAAACCTCCCAGCGAGCCCCGCCCCCCGGTGACAGCGAGGGGGCGGTGAGGAGCGCGAAGACGAAGGTCCGCCCCGGTGACGACCCCTGGCCATGGTAGGCCAGGCCTGCGGAGCTCCGCCTCCGCCAAGCTGCTCCCCGTAGCCGGGGGAGTCCAGCGATGACCGGAGCTCCTTTCAGGAGCTCAAGCACAGGCCCCGCTCCGCCAATCTCCAGGTAAACCTCCTCTTTCTCCTTTGACTTTTTCTTATGTTTTCTCTGTTTTAATTAAGCATCTCCGACCACTGTCACCTTCCCTTAACCCCCTTAAAATCTCCACACCACATCCCCCGTTCACGCGAAGCCCTCCGCTCACTTCCTTCTTCTTCCAGACCCCATCGCACCTCCGACCCATCTCCTCCGCCCTCGCGGCGGAGGAGCTTCGAGCTCTCCATCTTCTCCGCCCCGATGAGCTTCCATCTCACTTCACACACGCACGGCCGTCTTCTACTATGCTTCGGCTACGCTTTACTAACGCTGCAGGTCGTCAATCTGATCAATGGCCGGAGCTTCGCCTGGGCATACTTCGTCACCTCCGCCTGCACACTCCGAGCTCCGATGGTCGACGCTGGCAGCCCAAGTACCTTCCCCGAGTTCCCCGCTTCATCGAGGACCATTACTTGGGCTCGGGGGAGGTCGACCGTGGCAGAGAGAGAGGCGGAGTCGGGGGTTCCTCGCCGGAGCTCGATTCCCACCGCCAGCCAACGATGAAGACAGAGGAGCAGCTGTCGTCGGATGTTCATCATCTGACGGCTTGGATACAGCCACGCCGCCCAGATCGCTACCTCCAGATGCCGTTGGATCCTTGTGATCCAATGGTGCCCAGTCAGCCACGTGTCAAAACCGGGCCTCATCCGAGCCTTAGTGTCCTAGCCAGAGGCTTGGATCCGCCGAGCCTGTTCCGAGCCTGCAGGAGCTTCGGCCTACTCCGAGCCTACTCCGAGCCTACGCCAAAGCGACGCCGAACCTCCGCTGATCCCGAGCCAACGTCCGAGCCTGGAAGGCGCGTGCATGGCGCGTGCCTTCTGGGCAAATTGCGGAGGAGCCCACAGACTTCTCCAGATTTGCAGAAAGGTCCCGTTCTCACATGCGAGCCACGTGCATCAGGGGTTATTTGCACTTATACCCTTGCGGGTTTATATAATTGCAAATATACCCCTGCGCGTGGGGTTCATTTACAGGGAAGGCCTCAAATTTATTTCTTTTGCATTTTAGTCCTTTCCAGGGACCTTTTTGTAGTTATCTTTTTATGTTTTCTTTCATTTATGCCCTTGCTTTCTTTGTTGAATATCTTGAGCTACGTTTGTCCAATCGAGTTGATTTCAGTTTCGTTTAGAAGCTCTTCTCGTCCTCTTCATTATGGCATGCTTAAATTTTAAATTTGACACTATGAACTGTGATGAATTATTTTATTATTTAAGTGTCTTGATTTTTTTATTTTATCATGCCTACTTACTTCATATGTGTAGAGGCTTCTTTATTCCAACTTGATTTGATTCACGATTTTCTTATGGCTCAAGTAACTTTTATATTGGGCATATCATTCGCTTTGCATGGCATCTATTTGCAAGATAAAAAAATTTGATAAAAAAATGCATGTTCATTTTAATGCATTGTCTTGTTTTATTTTAATTGCATGTTTTGACCTATAGATCTTTAACTCAACACCTAATTAAATACACTTAAATCTGATTAATACGAGAGAGGCTCGTGTCCCTGAGTTCGACCTTGGTATCTTACCAAGTAAAATATTTCCGCGATCACCTCATTTCGATTCATTATGGCATATATCTAAATGAGGTGATCGCTTTGACGACCCGAATCGTCCCAGCTACGATGATGATTAGATGTGCTAAAAACACATTATTAAAGGGACGATTTTTTCGGTTCGTCAACGAGCTATGTCTTTTTCCTCGCTTCTCATACTCTGAGGACATAGCACACGTTTAGTGTTGGGGGCGTGTATATATTACACATATACTTTACCCATAGCTCGTACTTTCGTGTATTTTTTGTACATATATTATGCAATAATTACAGGGTGGGTAAAATTGGTAAAAAAATGTAAATACATGTATATTTGTATAGTATGTATTTTTATAATTTGTATAATACTTGTATATAAATTAGTAAAATTCTTTTAAAATACTTTTGTTGTAAGATAGGAGGTATACCAGATTTTTGAAAAAAAACTTTTGAAGAAAAAACAACAACAAAATAGGATTCTTATTTACTCTTGTATATCATCCTTGCATTCAAAAAGAAAAAATATTGTCTTGCACTTCATTCATCTATATAGCATGTCATTTGCATCTCATCTTCATATCTAGCATATGCAAAGCGAAAATTTAGTAGCTTCTGAACCAAATTATGAATAGATGTCGAGGATGGATTTGATTTGACCTTAATCTACCTAATTTCATAGGAACCTTGTAGGAACTGGAGTTAAGATTTTTTTCAAGTCGAGCGACTTAATTCTTTGAGTCTGCGAGTATATGTTCACATGTCATCTTGATTGGTCTAAGTAGAATATTTCATACACCCACAAGATTCTTTTAGACAGTGACCTAACTTGGACAAGCACCATGCACGTAGCTCTTCATTGATAAGGTGGTGAGGAGGTAGAACCTTTGACTTGGAGCAGCACACGAGTGGAAACATCCGTCCCCCTCTAGGGAGGGTAGTGCATCACAACCTAGTCTAGCGGCATCGACATCTAACGACGGGATGTTGTAGGTTCCAATAATGCTTCAAAAGGGGGATAGTCTACTGGCTCATGAAGAAAAACTCCTGATGTACATGTTGCATCTTGTATACAGTTTAAAAAAATAGGAAAAAATGTAGCTCTAAAAAAGTGGACAAGCCTGATTGAAAATAAAATGCCTGCTAGAATGTGTATATTTGCAAGGCATATGCTTCAAAGTTTTATACCAAGGAAGCCTGCAGTAGGAGACTTGGCTACACTGGTCAAGCTCCACGGATATGTGACTACACTGGTTACAGTCCATTCTCTTCTCTACCCCCTCTTCTTAAGCTGGTTGCACTTGAACTTAGAAGGGAATTCCCCGCTCCTCGAGGAAAGAGTTGCTAGATCAGAGAATTAGAGTTACCTTTGTTAAAGGAGGCTGGTTCTTTGCCATTTTTGATGCGGAGAGCTATATTCCACTTACACAGTACAAGTAAGTTTCATAGTCATCGGAATCTACTTATGAAGATCTGTTCTGACCTAACTGTTGAGGCAACTTGAATAAGAGCCTTGCGGAACTTAAATGATGTTAGGTTTTAAATTTAATTCCCAATAAGGTTCCATCACATTATTAATCCAAACTTTGAGTCAAGCTCTATTTTTACCTTTTGTTCATGACCTTGGTATGGAAGCCAAAATCATTTCACTTTTGCATTCCACTTTAGTTGCTCAGAGACGAGCAAGGTTTAAGTATAGGGGGTTGATGAATCTCTGATTCATCACTCTAAAAATCAAAAATAGAGCTTTGTTCCAGAGTAATGAGATGCATATTTCTTTTTATTGTGCATTATTCACATTCATGCATTTAGAAATAATATCTGCATTTTAGCATGCATATTTGCAGTAAATAAGGAGTCAAATTCACTTGTACATATTCACCTGTATATTAGCCAAATTCACCTATTTGTATCTATTTTATACTAACTTCAAATCCAATAAAATCAATTCTATAGTGTATATATTACTAACATTAATAAAGGAAAAATATCAAAAAAAATACTAACTTGTAAAATCGACCGATAAAACCCAAATCTAAGTTTGAGACTATGAACCTTAAAATGTGCATATCTCTCTTATACAATGTCAGATTTAGGCCTACTCATTATAAAGTAATATGCACTCAAAGACTTCAAAACAAGACCAAATTCATAAAAATCAGAGTTCGGATGTGAAACTTGGGTTTTGGCCCCTACTGTATATTGTACATATTAACCAAAATACCCTTCAATTTTATCTTTTTATTTTTCTTAATTATTCAAAATATAAAAAAATATATTAAGTTGTAAATATCCATTTCATATTTTTTCCTAACTTTATTTTTTTCTTATTTAAAAATGACAAAAAAATCTACAAAAAATACAAATATGGTATTTTATATCTATAAGGTACCGCCAAAAATACTTTTTATGCATATGACTTCTTTTGATTTTTGGTCCTTCACGGAAGTTGTAGATCTCGTTGAAAAGGGCAACTTTTATGTTGATTGCTTTTTTATTTGACGTCTTTTGTTATTTCTTTTTTATTTTTATTTACAATTAATTTGTGATTTTTTTGGGAGTGACACATGGCAGCTCCCGGAGCCTCCACGTGTCACCCCCATTTTTATTATTTTAATTATTTATTTTATTATTTTTATTTATTTATTACTTTATTTATTAATTTAATATTTTATTTATTTTATCTTATTTATTATTTTTTATTATTATTTAATTTTTAATTTTTTAATATCGTCGCCACGTGGCAGTCCCTAGGCATGCCACGTGACGCCTCCTCCCTCCACCCGCGCACACCAACGACCCGACCCTCTGACTCACTTTGCACGACAGCCTGCACGACCTATGCTCCCCTCTCCCTTCCGCCCTTTATCGCGGCTCCGTAACCACCCACGCGCCTCTCCCTCCTCCTCTCTCTCCAGTGCAACACTCTCGCCAACTTCCACCGCGAAGCTCGCGCACCTTTCCCTCTTTCTCCTCAACCTTCACCTCACGACTCACTCAGCCCTTCCGCCCTTTACGGTGGCTCCGCAACCATCATCCACTTCTCGCACCTCACCCAACCATCCTTAAAAGAATCGCCCTCAGACCCTCGTCAAGATCATCCGCCAACTTCAACCGAGAGGGCTAGAGCTTAGGAGAAGCCACCTGTGACAGACGTAGGCTTCATTCTTGTAGGCAACGACCGACATCACTATCTTCATAGGCTATATTTGAAGGGGATGAAATCCCTTTCGTTGCAACCCTCGCAACTCACCACGCATAACAAGGTAATGCAGAGGAAACTCCTCTACCATTGCGGTGACCCCCAGATAATCTTCTCTTTTACTTCTCTCTTCCTTCTCTTTTCTATCCTTCTTGTCTCCTAGTCTTTTTAATCTTCTGTCTTTCCCATATTCTTACCAAACTCCACCGAGACAACTTCTTCATCCTTTCACCATACCCTCACAATCTACTCGCACCTGCACACTCCACCGCCTAGCGTTGACTACCCTCTCGACCATCGACTTGCGCCCTTCGCCGTCGATCTGCGACTCTAGCACGTCGTTCCACAGCCGAGGCTCGCTTCGTCACCACCCACAGGCTACCCTCCGCGATCGCCATCGCCACCCGTTCTACTTGCATGTCTTAGCTTCGTCGTCATCGTCGCCCTCGACAGCCGCCCATACTCCATCACAACCGTACCTTGCCTCTAGGCTGCCAGCTCACCATCAACAACCTTTATCCTCTAACCACACCACCGCCATCGATGCACCTCGAATCACCCTCTCCTTCGACATTGTGAAGTGTCTTCATCGATAGCCGCACTACCTAGCGGCTTCGCCTTTCTTCCTCTTAGATAAGACCAGCCACAACCGCCCCGTACTGCCTCGAGCCTCGTACGAGGGCCGCTCCACCACTTCCACTCCAGCCGCGAGTATCTCCTACACTGCCATAGCCTGAGTCTTACAGGGTGCGCTCCTTCTTCGCCGACTCTACAATTGATCTTCATCGTCTTCATCACCCACCTCGAGTTGTGCACCAGCCGACCCTTGCGACCAACCGACGTAGGATCAAGGTGTATGCCATGATCTGACGGTCCACAAACTCCACCGAGCCGACCATGAAATCAACCTCCATATCTGATCTTTGGACAATCCGAAGCTGTATGCACATGCCACGTGGTACTTGGCCAACCAAGCCTCAGCCGAGACTCCGAAGCTTTCCCCAATCCTATTGGAGCGCATGCCTCGTACATGTATCAAGGGAATATTTCATTGGTGGCCCCCTGGTTTCCCATATTACGCTGAGGACCCCCTTGCTCCAAAGGCACGTACAACGCATGCCTCCCACTGGGTAAGTTGCATTTAGCTCCACTCAAGTATTGGTAATTGCATAAAAGTCCATATCAGCATTTGCTATCAATTTTATTCTTGTGTTTGCATATAGATCTCTGTGTTTGCATGTTAATTTGAACTTTCATTCATCATCATTTTATCATTCTAAAAATTTCTCATTATAAAAAACTTCTACTTTATCATGTGCATATTTATTTATGGACAGTGTTTGATTTAATATAATTATTTTTTGGTGGAAAATAGCATAATTTACCCACTGTTAATGTTGAAATTGATATTACATCCGTCGTGAAAATTGCGGAAAAAATCATAGTAGGTAGATTTTAGGTTGTTTTACTTTGTGCCCAAATTTCATTACAATTGCACGTATATCGAGGTCGCAATAAAATATTTGGTGATTAGAGTAATTAATTTTTAATAGATTGAAAACTCAATATTTTTAGGGTTTAGAATTTTTTCTAGATAGATCACCATTAGATATATTTTAGATAATTTTATTTCCTGAAAATAATTAGGTTTGTTATTTATTAAAATTAAGCTTCTCAAAACACCTAGTCTACATATTTAATTCAGAATTAATTCCTTTTGCATCCCAAATTTTGAAAAAAATTACAGTAGTCTAATTTAATCATTTTTCACATTCTGGCCAAGTTTGAGGATTTTTGGAATTCATTTGATCGAAATTTATAATTTAACCCCTGAACTTTACCAAAATTGCATTTTATTTATTTATTGTATTTAAAAATAAAACAACTCTTATGAAAACCTAACTTCGAGATTGACTAAAAACCAATATAAGGAGACAGTTGCCTCCCTGAGTTCGACTTTGGAACTTACCAAGTAAAAAATAAATAAATTGATCACTCGCTTTAATTGAATAATAATTAAAATTAGTGGTTGTTTTGATTAACCTTAATTTCCCACCTACAAAGAACGTCTTTTAATCATTAATTTGACTAAATTAAGAGGGTGATTTCGCGGTTCATCACTAATATACCCACTCAGGCACATTTATCAATAGTAAGTCATAATTATTTAAGCATATTCTATAAGGAACAAATAACAAAATACTTGTTGGGCCAATAGGCTTAATAAGAATAGTTTCAATGTGTAGATTGCATACGCCATTTTTCACGTTATATATTGCATTAGATTTGCAGAATGGATCAAGCTATGTCCAGTTCAATATAGACTCAACAAAAAAATTATATGGATGTATATTTTTGCCTTAAACCTAACCCATTCAAATCTAAGATTTGATTTGTTCAAGTTCAGAGGACCGGGGTTTTATATTGGGCCATGCCAACCTCTCCCAACTCTCATCCCTACATTAGTGAGCCAAGTAAATGACTAAAACTATCTTATAATCACTCTTTTAGTCCAAAAATAATATTGAAATGACATATCACAAAAAATCAAAGATATAATTGGTAACTCGATGATCATGAAATCTACCTTTTTAAAAAGATCAAATTTTAGTATAGGATGCGGAAAGAGATTCATTGAAAACCACAAATTTTGAATATTGTGAACAATTTTTACTTGGTAAGTCTACCAAGGTTGAACACAAGGAATAGACTATTTTTAATTGCACGATTTTCAATTGATCGAAGTAGTTAATTAATTGTAAATTTGATATCTATATCAAAAAATAAAATGAAGAAATTGCAATGATGAAAATGCAAGTAAAAGAAATAGAGAAGACGATGAAGCGCATGATATGTGATTATATGTGTTTTCGATCCTCAAATGAACAGATCAATTAATCCTCAAAGGTAATCACATATTAGAAGAGATAGATTCAAGAAATATTTATTAGATCAATATATCAAATGCAAGTCAAAAATATTGATGTATCCAAGAATAATCCTGTGATAAGGCGATAACTTATTGATTTGACTCCAAATGTTCATGTGATTTGTATCTAAGAGAATAGTCACTAATAATATAGAATTAAATTTCATTATCTGACATTGAATCGATCTTAAAATTAATCATCAATAATCACAACAATATTAGTCAAATTAGAGTTCCTCAAATGATTTTTGATCTCGTAAAGTATTAAGGAATGAATTAATTCCTCCTAAATCATGCCCCAACAAAGATTAATTCCTCAATTACATAGATAAATTATCAATAGAGAATTAATCTTAATAGAATCCTCTCAATGGAGCCCCTGTAGGGTCAGAAATCGAAGGCGAGGCACGGGGGGAGTGGAATGGAGGTCCTAAGCGGTCGAAGGGAGTCAAGGACCTGAAGCTCCAAGTATGAGAAAGACTTAGAGGAGGAGCTTGGTGGAGGAGGAGGTGGAGGAGGAGGGACAGGAAACAGGTGAGGTGTCGGCAAAGGTTGGGTAGATGCAGCGAAGGAATTTTGATCTTTGGAGAGACTAGAAATGGTGTGGTGTGTGCACGAGAATTCAGAGAACAAGGAAGAAGTGTAGATACCTGGAAAGGGCGGCAGAGCAGAAGGAGTTGGAGGTGGCAGAGGGGTGCCTGGCCTAGAGCTTTTAGGAAATATGGGGTCTCCGTTCATCGTGGGCGGTGGGCCATGGAGAGCTGCAGCTGCTGGGGAGTGGAGATGCGGCATGACGGAGGGTTGTGGATCATACCTGGAGGAGCAAGGGTCTTGACTCGGTAATAGGGCTTGGTACTGTCACAATGAAGTCCTCTAGAGCTTTCCCTTCCTTCGTCGTGTCGTAGATGATCCGGAATGGGGGCGATGGAGGGAGATTTATGAGAGAGGTGCTGTCGGTTATAGGTGGTGATGGAGGGGTCTCAAACGGCTCAGTGACAATCCCAAAAGATCGAATGTAGGGCATTGATGGGTCCGTGAGGAAGTCGGGTCCTGGGGCTATGTGGAGGAGGTGCCAGAACATGGGTAGGGTGCTCGGGGTGGTGGCAAACAATAGAAGGAGGAGCAGAGTAGCAGGCGTTACGTGGGGGAAAGGGAGGAGGCTAGAGGAGGAAGATGGCGCAAAGGAGGTGCAAGACCGAGAATAGTGAGACGTCTTAGGGCCTTTAGGGTGCAGATAGCGAGCTCGAAGTCCCAACTTTCTCAAGGCTAGAAGGTGTACGTGCGACCCCTCAATTCTGCTTAGGGTTGAAGCTAACCAAGAATCATCTCATCCGCGTAGCAGGAACCTATCACATGCAACTTCAATGTCCTCATCAATCAGAAGATCTGAGCAAGCGGCTGGGAGATAGGCACCAACGAGCGATTCAAATGTGATCTAGAAGATCGCTTCCAAAGACGGGGGAATGAGGTGGGTGATAAGTGAAGGAGCGGGTTGTGTGGTTGCTCTAGAGAGCGCCATGTGGCCCAATAAAAGATAGAAAAGATGAAAAAATGAAAAGAAATAATTACATGTTGTTTTAGAAAAAAAGTTAAAATATGAAAGTTGTAGATCTCTATGAAATATACAAGTTTCATGTTGACCAAAAAGACAAAATAGATCACATATACAAAATATTTTTTAGTAGAATTTTAGTTGCCCATAAAACCTTGTATTTTAATCTTTTGTGATTTTTTGTATTTTAAAATGGTTTTT
Source organism: Ottelia alismoides (assembly GCA_037367405.1). NCBI lineage: Eukaryota > Viridiplantae > Streptophyta > Magnoliopsida > Alismatales > Hydrocharitaceae > Ottelia > Ottelia alismoides. The sequence goes on along the minus strand of JAZKJV010004338.1, from coordinate 609,587 downwards.
AATTAGCATATTAGTTTATATACATTATATTCATATTTAATCTATTTTTTATGGATTTTATATAGATTAGAAAAGTGTAAAAATAAACTATGCAAAGATAAATTATGTACAAAATATACAATGCTAGATTTTTTGAGTTTTCTTTTGGTTTTATTATTTTATGGATGTTGATTCTTTATGTTAAGTTAGTTAATCAATAAAACAAAATAACATAAAAAGAATTATATTAAAATATTTAATTTTTATAAAAAAATAAGCTCGATCAAGTTTAAAAAACATGTTATTTAATTACATATTTTAACCCTAATTTTATAATGATTAGTTAATGTTAATAATATGATTTAGGGGGTTTAATTAGTTATTTATTAAGGGGATTCTGCTAAAACAACCATATAGAGTAGATGAATCATAAATTCATCACACCCCCTATACTTAGGTCTTTGCTTGTCCCTAGCAAATTTTCATTGAGTTAGAAGGATGAATCCTTGATTGTGCATGTGCGGATTTCAAGACTTGTATCATTAAGAATCCTTGATTTTAGTGATCCTAAAATTCTAAGCTCACACAAGCTCTGGTAAAAAAGAATCCAATTTCTTTAATTATCAAACTCTCTGTTTGTATATATAGCATAAGGATATGACATTTAATGCGTATTGCAATCATGAGAGTCGAGTAAAAAGGCCACCCAAAGTCTTGATCCAAGAGACTCTCCTCAAGACCCAATCCTCAACATTAGGGAATAAATCAGTTCTTGCATTTAATTTACTCTCTCGGTAGTTTGTCAAACTTGAAAGTGTAGATGGAGGGTCAGATTATGGTGGCATACGTTTATGTCATTTCTTCTCTCCCTTTCATTGGAACAAGGATCCTCTCGAGCGTCTTATTAATCAACCCATGTATTTTTTATTATTGACCAGTGTGTCCATCGAGAGTTGTTGAGTCGCATGTACTTGTCTTCCTGGGAGTACATGTTGGACATGCGAGCCCACGACGAGCCATTATGTAATAAATGTTATTGCAAATATCATTCCCTAATATGAAATGAAGAATACATAATTTGCATGATAGGTCCCTTAGTAAAATTAGGGTTATGTACCATTGCCATCTTGATAATCATACAGCTGTTGATTCAATTATTGAATCATAGAGGCTGGTGCTTGGATAAATATCTAAAGAGTTAGATTGAGGACTTATCGAGCATCGTCAAATGATTATTAAGAGATGATCTCCAGCCTGAGTAGGAGATGGCAATCCTTTCTCAATTAGTCTGATAACTGACCGACCTCTTGATGCAGGTCCTCTGCATAGGAATAGAGATTCAGAGGTGTCATATTAGTTAAGTCAAAGAGTTGATTTAACGAAATCGAGATAACCAAAGTCTTATATCGTATGCTGTCATAATATAGGTACGCATCCTCTGACCGGAGACAGATGTGTTACTATATGTTTGAGTATGTACATTTGGCAGACCAATAGGTTGATGACCTAACCAAGGTCTATACACCGGCGCTCTGGTGTGCATATAAGGTCATATGAGTAATACGATCTCTCAAAGGGATCATACAGGTTCACTACTAAACCGGAAGACATGAGCTCACTCATGAGGTATTGGGAAGGAACAAATTCCATGCGCACGGTCGTCTCGCTTTGGAAGCTTGACTGAATTTGTAGGTTTGATATATACTTTTGGAAAGTATATGATCAAGACCTACGTATGATATATGCTTTTGGAAAGTATATGATCGATACCAACTCCCAATGATCGAAATGAGATACTTACTGATAAAACCCTGAAGTAGACGGTATAAAGTTGATCTAATACTTTGGGTTTATTTCGAGTCTTCCAGTATGCATGATGTACAGGTATTAGGAATACCTGAGGGTGATGTGATCATAAATGATTGTATAACCATGACGCTTCCATTCCTAGGGAGTGATGAAATGGGTCTGGATTTTAGTGACTCCTCTCAGTAGAGAAGTAATCTGATCTTGATCCAATGTTGGACATTGATCTGAATGTGATTCAGATACAATGAGAAGATTAGATTTGCGGTCTTGATTTAATCAAGCATCTATGGGAGGCCCGAGATCTGGATTTAAGATGTAATCTTAATATCCAAGTCACTATATGTGGAACAATACAATCGCCCTGTCCTTATCTTCAAGTATTCGCGGAGAAAGTGCATTATCCTTGAAAGAGTTCATGGATAATTCTATTGTTGATATATGTATCCGAGCATTGAAAAAATAGATATTTAAATGTGATTTAATTATCATGAATAATATGAATTTGATTCATATTATAAGTAGAGTTATCTTAGATAATTAAATGTGATTTGATTGTCAAAGATGTGAATAATGTGAATGCGATTCATATTATTTGGGCACATGAGAATAAATTATCCAATATAATTAAATGTGATTTAATTATTGTGGATAAGAATAATGTGGATAGTAATATCTAATTATTCATAATATATTATAAATGTGATTTATAATGTATTAGAGATAGCTAATTATAATTTATATTTGTTAATTAATTATTATGTGTATTGGATACACATTGTGTATTTAATTGATAATGTAAATTATATGTTGTTTTGGGTTGTGAATGTGATTCACAATTTTCCAATGTCAAGATTGCAAAATTCCCAAAATTAATTGTGAATTATTTTTGGTGAATAAAATCCCAACAAAAGTTGTTGGAAATTATGGGAGAATTTCATGGAGATGTGTAATCTAATGAGATTACATGAGATAATCTCCACCATATGGAGATGGTGGACGGCTACCAATTCCACAAGGAAATTGGTGGCCGTCCCCACCACTCCTAATGGGAAGATCTTCATGCAAATCTCTCTCCATAATTACTTGATCTAATTTAGGACTAAAATATGTTTGACATCTCAAATATATTTGATTTAAATTAGATTATTGTTTGTTGGTTTTTACCAACAACAATCTTGACCAGTGGATTGACATAAATCAATCTCATCCATTGATTTTATATGTCCCATGGATTGAGATCCATGGATCCCAAAACCCTATAAATAGAGAGGCATACCATGCACTTTCTTTACACATAGATGCTACTGTAGCACTTCTCTCTCTCTCTCATTCTCTCCACACGTCTACTCTCTCTCCCTCTCATATGGTCGTCCACCATGGATGCCTTAGAGGGAACCTTCATCACTGCAGCATCGTCGTTATGATGCCCAATCGTCTGCTCGTGGATCTTCGTCTACTTCGGTGCGCCTCGCTCGTGAAGAAGACGTCGGATCTCGTGTGTTGAGATCAGGAGATCCACTGCTTGGATCATCAACATGGATTGCGAGAAGCACGCGGTTCATCCCCGCGCTCGCAAGCGTCTCCTCCGTCGGATCGGACTTGAGACAGGAGGTCTCTTCATTTAGAGACTCGATTGCAACCATGCTTCAAGAGGTAATCCTATTACTTGTTTGTGGTTTAGACGAAACGATCCGAGAAGTGTTCTTGGATCATGTGGTTTCGTCGCATGAAAAGTTTTCAAATTCCGCTGCATAGAACAACTAGTGCGACTAGTCGTTCCTCGTCGTATTCGATACGACAATCACGCTTCCGTGATGCGCTTGAGGATCTAACCATATTCTTCAAGCGGTATCAGAGCCTTAGATCGAAGGTTTTGGATACGATCCATAAAACCGAAGGCGACTTGGGTTCGTTAGGGTTGCGAAAGTTTTAACGCATTTCATTTTCGCATCTCTGTTTAGTGTAATTTTTAGACCCTGTTTAAATTGTTTAAACACGAAAATAAAACTCGGATTTTGTTTCCCATTAAATAAGGAAACCATAGGACCTGAGTTTACGTAATTTGGATTCCGTTTGCTCTAGATATGGTTGTTTTAATGAACATATATTCACTGTTACGGGAACTGCGAATCTTAACATAATTAAGGAGTTAATTACTGTTTAGATACGCCTCGAAATGCATGCAAATCACATAGGTTCTGTTGTAAATCAAATTAGAAAACTATGGAAACTTACTTTGCTTAATTTGGATTTAAATTGATTGAGATATGCTAATTTTAGTAAGTAGGAGTCACTGCTGAAATTACTTTCCTAATCAAGAACCATGTGATTGTCAATTAGTGAAATTAATTGTTAATTTCATGAAATAATTATGGAAAATATTTGAGAAATATTGGATGATAATTATTTCCTTAATTTACTTGGCCTCAACCAATAGATTGATTAAATTTGATCTAGATTAAAATTGGAAACATAATCATCAAACTCCTTGCTTGAATAGGATTGGGAATTTGTCTAGCAAATTTCTTTATAATCAAAAATGTTTTGATTATTACTATATGGTATAATTTCGGTTGAAGAACCGATGATCATCTCAAGTACAAAGTGATTGACTCGGCATTATTTTTTCCCGAGGCGGATATGGTGTCTAGTCGGGGATCGCTGGGGTAGCAGGTTGCAACGTATGCGGTCCGTCCCACTCCCGCCGGTACTGGCCATGACAGCGGGTAGGGAACGAATGATGTTTGAGAGATCATGATGTATTTTTCTAGTTATTAAAATTTGAATTAATACATATTTTGAGATAATACCATATATTCAAGTAAAATCAAGTTTGTTGATTGAATTGGATTGAAAATTAATTTAATATGATTAAGTTATTTATATCTAATTAAAAACACTCTATTATAATAGATGTGTTATTTCCCTTAGAAGAATTAATTATGTGAATATAATTCATGGTAATTAATTAGAATTTTAATATGATATGAAGGATCACACAAGTGACATCCATGGTCTCCCGTCAAGGAGAAGGGTTCCGTCGCCAGGGATTGTATATAGGAGACGCCTGTCCGAAGTGACAGCTCCTATATGCAAGCGCATCTGGATCGGGCTCTTTGCTTCTCGAAAGAGTATGGCCGTATGCGTAGTGACCCCAATATCGGATCCTCATATTATTAGGGTGATATTGGATTGCGCATAGCGAGTTCTATTCCTGTTGACGGTTGGTTCAATTAATGACGGGTCAACATCACCTTAGGGGTGGTGGGCCCGGGTATTAAAGACCGAATTGGGAGATGCAAGTTGGACTTGCAAGGCGGAATGTGTTCCCGCTTCTTTTTATCCGAGTTGCAGATTCTCATATTATTGGGATGTAACAAAGATAAGGAAGGAGATACCAGATCTTGCTGAGATATAATGGTAAGTATATTTCTTACATTGAAAGTGATTAAGGGAATGAACTTTCAGTGTTGACAAGGCAAGACAGCTTTGATATAAAAATTCCTAAATCAAAGTAAAATATGTATATATAATATAATATATACACTTATGCAAATTTCTTATTTCAGATAATCCTTCATTAAACCCACTCAATAATATACTCAAGAATAACCAGTAAGATATCATGGAATGGACCTATGATCCAGATATTGTACTTGCAATTGGACACATAATGTATGCGGTTGCAATGTGTAAGTTTCCTCATAATAATGAGAAGTGATAATTAAATAGACAATAGGACTAAAACCCTAGGGTTTGTATGTCTCTATAAGTCTTGATCTCATCGAATGTACTTTTTGAAGTGACATGTCGATAATGATCGTAATTATCAAATAATCCTTATAAAATCTAAGAAGATGTTCTGGCATACATATGTGCTCTTGACATATAATCATGAATGACATGGTTCTCTGCATTATGCAGAATGATGGCTCTATAGGAGATGATGTATTCAAATTGTTTAAGTACCTACCTGAACCTATGTTTTAAGTGTTTAGATGGATGTAGATACGATGAGTGTCATCATTCTACTATTTATACTCTAGTCATTCATGAAGCTTCATAATATTCATATTGTATGAATTGAATGAAGCATGTATAAATGTTGAAATGCTCTTATATTGAAATTTTTTATTTTAACATAAGAGATCCTTTGTCTTAAGCAATGGTTGCTCATAGATAAAAGGAGCACAGTGGAAACATGGGTTGGACCCAAGAAGGAAGTATAGTCAAAGAGTTGACTGTACTTCTGTGACTTCCATATGACATCCAAAAAGTTGGATAAATGCCAATACTACAATAAGTTGATGTGTTGATAGTATGACTATCAAATCTATCTTGAATCCTTAGAGAAGGAATTAGATAGTACATCAGAATAATCTACATATAATCATTGAAATTGATTTACTTATTTGATAAGATAAAGTCTAATAATTGTATCTCAATTTTCTAATGATACTTGTAATTGGTTGCATATGTATTAGAATATTAGAAATTTGATCTTAAGGTTTAATGGTCATCCATGTTGAAAGTGATGCAACTGTTGCAATAATTTCCATTGGATCAATAGACTTCATATTTTCAGTGGAAGAGCCCTTAGTCATAGAGAATGTCTCTATGACTTGGATATTAGAATACACTCATAGTTTATTTCTAAATGTTGGGAATAAACATGAATTCTGTAATAAATCTATCATAAAGAGTTGTGATGGAGATATTTCAGATAGTAATCTAAAATCTAGTGGACTCTACTAAATTAGAAAATTAATGATTGGTTCATTAAGATTTCTAATACTGAAAATTAAAACCTTTAAAGATCAATAGGAGGATGAAGATCATTTGACAATGATCTGGCATCATATTTTGGACATTTGTTTGTTGATGTGATCAATAAACTAATAAGAGATGAAACTTTAGATTGTCTAAAGGTTCAATTCTTACATACTTGTGAATACTGTATTCAGAAGTAGAAATGTCCAATACACCCTTCCTTGGGAATGGTGTCAAGGTATTGAAAATCTCATACATATTGATGTATGCGAATCATCTATATCATGGTAAACATTATGGATATGTGATATCTATTGATGATTATGTATGATATGATATTTCTTCTCTTCACCTTAGAAACCTTTGAAATGTTCAAAGATTTCACAATTTTGGTTGAGAACCAAAGTTTGAAGCAGATGAAATGAATTTGATCTAACCAAGGTAGCTTGTACCTATTAGATGAATTCAAGGAATACCTTATGGAGATGTGAATATCATTCCTATCTCAATCCTCCTAATGAACCTTAACTCAATAAAGTTGTAGGGAGATACAATTGATCATGTGTGACATGATTTGATCAATGATTAATCTTAGCATAATTAACTCTTAGTTTCCAAGTATATATATGTGGTAGAAACTACATTATATATATCCTTAATAAGGTTCCATGTGATTAAGCTGGAATCTGGCACTGGAGAGTGCTACTTCATTTGGATAATAAAGGATGGTATTGGATACCTACTTTATGACCTTGATATTCTTAAAAGATCTCATATCTAAGAATGTGATTCTTAGAGGATGACTCTCTTGAGAATCAAGATGAAAATGAAGTAAAGGAACTGATTTAATCTTGAGAAGATAATGAGGCTCCTGAAATCAGAAACTAAAATAATAATTGAAGATGAAACACTAATACTTCGTCAAATAAGTTTGAGGATGTATTCCATCTGAAAATGATCGGACTTCATGTGATGAAGCTCATGAGGATCATGACATGGAAAGATGGATGTTAGCAATAAAAGTCTAATGTAGCCTTCATATACAAGTGTTGTATATAGACCCTCGAGGATCCACCTATAAGGGTTAGACCCATTATGGTGTAAATGGATCTTCAAGAGAAAGAAGGAACCTGATGAGAAGGTAGAGACCTACAAAGCACAGTTCGTAGCCATGAGCTACACACCGAAGAGAAGACATCGCTTGCGATGAGACTTGCTCTCCAGTGACCTTGCTTTAACCCATCAGAATATTGCTAACTATAGCTACACAACTTGATTATGACATCTTCATGATGTGAGCCAAGATTGCATTCCTCTATGAATACCTCTCTGAGGATACTCATATGAAGTATCCCAATGGCTTCATGATTGAGGAAAGCAAGGTGTGCTAGCTAAAGAACTCCATCTTTGAACTCCAATAAGTTTCTTGTAGTTGGAACATAAGATTTGATGAAATTATATGTTATGATTTCAGATAAAATCTTAATGAACCGTGTGAAGCTTAGTAGGAGTGCCATTGTGTTCATCGTGTTGAATGTAGATATTATCCTAATCATTTGGAATGATCTAAGGATGATAATAATAAGTGTTTTATAATCTGGTTATCCCATACCTCGAGATATGATCTCAAGGATACCTCTTAGATCTTAGTTCTAAAGTCGTTCAGAAGCAAAGAGAAGAGGGTATTAGGACCGTCACATTAGTAGTACACCTTGGACATATTCCATTTTTGGAAAATTCTAAGAAAGACTTCTTTCCCTTAAGATATGGTACTGACCTATCTGAAAGGATAGCACCTCAGAGAGTTGAGTAAGTGAATGCTAGAACTGCTTGCACTTGTGCATCAGTTACGAGAAGCTGAGTGTATACAAGATGTGCAAAAGAGCCAGATGTCTGCCATGCAGTGGGAGTAGTAATCTGTTACTAATCCTAGTATGGAATAAAACACTTGATTGCAGTAATAACAATATCTTCAAAGATGATGAAACTTAGAGATAGTGATCTCAAAGTCTTATCTTCAAAAGTTTAAGACCTTGTAGATAGTGATCTATAAGGATCTTAACTGTAGATACCTTAGGAGATAGAGATCTCCAGAAATGAAGGTATTCTAATAAGGATTATGGGAATATTGGTTATGATAATTAATAAGATGTAGTGTCAAGGACACTACAACAGACAAAATTGAGTATTGGTTGTATAAGATGCAACATTCGCATTGGATGCGAGCACTGTTACTAGGAGATATGCAAGTGCCGTAAAAGGACTTGGCATAGTCTCTTGGGAACAGAGTGACTGATTAGCTTACCTAGCTATTTTTTAAATAGTCTATGATTGTCACATGAGTATGGGTTTAAATGATTATCCCATTAATGGCTCTTTGGGATAGTGGGAGATTGTTGGACATGCGAGCCCACGGCGAGCCATTATGCAATAAATGTTTTTGCAAATATCATTCCCTAATCTGAAATGAAGAATACATAATTTGCATAATAGGCCCCTTAGTACAATTAGGGTTATGTACCATGGCCATCTTGATAATCACACAGCTGTTGATTCAATTATTGAATCATAGAGGCTGGTGCTTGGATAAATATCTAAAGAGTTAGATTGAGGACTTATCGAGCATCGTCAAATGATTATTAAGAGATGATCTCCAGCCTGAGTAGGAGATGGCAATCCTCTCTCAATTAGGCTGATAACTGACCGACCTCTTGATGCAGGTCCTCTGCATAGGAATAGAGATTCGGAGGTGTCAGATTAGTTAAGTCAAAGAGTTGATTTAACGAGATCGAGATAACTAAAGTCCTATATCGTATGCTGTCATAATATAGGCACGCATCCTCTGACCGAAGATAGATGTGTTACTATATGTCTGAGTATGTACATTTGGCAGACCAATAGGTTGATGACCTAACCAAGGTCTATACACCGGCACGCTGGTGTGCATATAAGGGCATATGAGTAATACGATCTCTCAAAGGGATCATACAGGTTCACTACTGAACCGGAAGACATGAGCTCACTCATGA